>LR751793.1:0-102291 GCA_902729485.2 Mus minutoides | reverse complement strand
GTGGGCCCTCAGCACTGGTGGCTGTAGATTTTATCGCCTTTCTAATCCAAGTCACAAGGCACCAATATTGATAAAAATATCAGTGTGTTTGGGCGAATAACCGGCAGCAGACCAGGCTGAGGGGGTTCCACGTGGAGAGGTTTATTGAGCGGGTGGGGGAGGGGGCAGAGAAGAGGAGAAAGAGATAGAGGGGGAGAGAAAAGAGAGAGAAGCAGAAGCAGAAGCAGAAGCAGAAGCAGAAGCAGAAGCAGAAGAAGCAGAAGAAGCAGAAGAAGCAGAAGAAGCAGAAGAAGAAGAAGAAGAAGAAGAAGAAGAAGAAGAAGAAGAAGAAGAAGAAGAAGAAGAAGAGAGAGAAGAAGAGGACAAAAAAGAGCAAGGAGGGGGTGTCTTCCCAATTTATAGGGAGAATGATGTCACACCATTGAGGGTGGAGACTGAGCCAGGTGGGCTGTGGGATTGAAGGTGGTTGTCCTGGCAATGCAGGTAGGGGGTTACACAGTTAAGTGTGGCTTGATGCTAACATGGGTGCTGACTAATCAAATTCAGGCATATGTGCAGCCCAGAGTACTGTAAAGATGATCGTTCCTTTGGACAACAGTTATTAAAAGTGGGTTCTTTGTTTAGAACAGTGTTAGAGTTCCATGCAGTATTATGGGTTGTCTGTTGTTCTGTAAGAAATTGTCTTGCTTAGAAATCCCTCCATTCTCCTGCTTTTCTTAAAATCTGATCTATATTACAGTTCACAGCATAACTGAGTACTACACACCACAGAGAAGCACAAGGGACAATTAACACTTACCTCTCAGAACACTGGTGGTAATTAATAATCAGCTGTGGCTAAAACTGGCTTCATGTCTCCTTTTATTCAGGGCTGTGGGAAGCACCTCCTACCACTGGCTGCTTGGTCTCCATATCTCCCCTCACAGGAAAAGCACTCCTACAGCCATTTGCCAACATTCACGAGGGCCTCTGATGTTTCTCAGATGCTGATGACTTACTGCATAGTAAGGTCATCCCTGAAAACTCACAGAGATAAACTTCACTTTTCAGACCAAAAGTATTTATTCCATCATTGACTCTGCCTTCTGACCGATGTCAGGTGGTTTCACAGTGGTGGCCATTCACTTTGTCAGGTCACTTTTGCTACTTTTGCTTGATTCTGCTCCTCAGGCATGAAAAAAAAAAACTTCACTGATGGGAAAACTGCCCTTATAGTGGCAGCAACCTCTGAGTATGCCCGAGTCCAGTGGTGTGTCTTTAATCCCTTCTAACCCTGTCTGGGAATGCTGCACAGGCCCACCAGTGTCTCCCATTGTTCTTCTAAGCACCTTGAATATTTGCCTGTATTTTCTATAGGTTTTTATGTCCTAGCCTAGCCCATTAGCAGAAAGAGAAGAAAAATAAAAATCCCCATAAAAGAAGGTTAATTTAATAGTTTATTTTATTTTAATTCGGAGCAATCACAATTATGGGCCTCATCAGCATTTTAAATTGCCTATGTGACTAGTTGCCATGGTTCTCTAAGTGGGGTGTTGTGGTCACATCCTCCAGGACAAGAACAAGGTCAAGAGCAGACTTACTTACTGTTCTCAAGTGTGAAAATTGTTAGAGTTCCTTAATCTGATTGACCTTTCCAGTTTTTCTGTCTGGTGACATGGGTCCACACACTCCACAGTAGGGTACATGTATATTTCAGATAAACAGAGAACATTCAATAAGAACAAAAAGTATATCTGAATATTTCATTGTTGAATATGCATAATCATGTTTTTATAATGGGCAAAAAAAGATATTTCTCAAATAATAGAATACATTTGTATCAAAATTTTTCAAATATGTATTATGAACTCCCTTCATATTAATAAAAAAGAAGCATATAAAGTAGGTAAACACCCTAAAAAAATCTTTCCATTTTCTTAATGTATAGGATGAGTATGTTGATTATATTATTTGTCATACAAAATAGGACACTATTGTGAGTTATTACTCAGACTAATATAAAACCATAGATGGTTAAAATACTCATCTGTTGACTATGAAATTTGAATTTTGTATTTGCTTTACTACACTAGCTTTACTACAAAGATTATTTAAAATATATTGTGTGGTAATAATAAAGTTAAAACATTCCTATGTGTATCATGCTGGTCAACTTAACACATATTAGAATCACTTTGAAGGTAGAGACCTCAGTTAAAGGATTACCTCAGTCATACTGGCCTCTTATTAAGTATACAGGTCATTTTATTGATTAAGGATTTATGTATGAAGGTCAAACCAATTGTGGGTAGTGCAAATAGGTCTCCACTGTATAAGAAAGGTAGTGGAAGCTTTCTGTGAAGTGGAAATAAAAGCCAAAACAACCCTTTCTACCTCAAGCAGCTTTTGGTAAGTGTTGCAACCAATGTAACAGAAAAGGAAACTATGGAAGACATTGTCTTAGAAGGTTGGCAGTAATGCAATAGTGGTGGTGTTTGTCTTAGAAGGTTGGCAGTAATGCAGTCGTGGTGGTGTTTACAATTTCAGACTGGAAAAGCCATTGAGTGCTCAGAGATTATTGGAACAACTATGTGGGAGGATCAAAGATAAAAATTCTGAAAGAAATGCAAATAATAGAGCCTGCCTTGTAAAACTTCAGAGCCTTCAAATTCCCAAGAAGTTTCTTATAATCTCGACAAGCACACTATAAAGTTAATTCTTAGACACCTTCACTTTGGAAAAATAAAAAGACTCTATTCTCTCATGGATCAAATCGACCACGACTTTTCAGTCGACACTAATTGTCCTCGGGTAGCTGTAAATCCGTTATAGTCCTAGGACGTGGTATAATTTTAACTCGTGTCAGGAAGATGAGGATCATTCAGTGTGTCAGAACACTCAGGAGCATATGAAGGTCTAGATTAATGTAGAGGCAGGAAAGCCTTTTCAAATTGGCATTATCAGCAAGTCTGAAGCAGCTGCCTGTTGAAAGTTACTGTGGCCTAACGTCTGTAATGATTTAGTTAGCTGGGTCATTGTTGCTATGGATGAAAGCTTTGCCTCTTGCAGGAAGGTCAGAAGGCAGATGGAAGGGGATTCATTTGAGAATTAAATAGAGGAGAAATGTACAAAAAGTGTGCAAGCATTTCACCTATAGAAAAGAAGCAAGGAAATGAAAAATTAGCACAGAGGCCTGCCTACTAGAAATGTACAATTTGCTCATGATACTTATATAACTGATAATTATAATGAAAATATATTTTACTGTATTTTGAGTTTCTTAAGCTTATAACTGCTTGTCTTGTTCAAAATAAAAAGGAATTGTGTAGAATATTTTATTCAATGAGTTCCTATATTTGACGTGATGAGTGAAGGATTTCAAAAAATATATAAAAAAATCATAGGAATATTAGGCAAGTTTGTAGACAAAACTTATTTAAATCAATGGATATAAATTGGTCCAGCCATATAGAAAATGTACCTGTAAGCTTATTTTATAATATGAGTTCCAATGTGTGTGTGTGTGTGTGTGTGTGTGTGTGTGTGTGTGTGTGTGCGTGTTTATGTATGTATGTGTAAAGTTTTGAGGGTATTATCCCTCAGGATTATCTACTATGTTGACACATAGTCTTTCATTGGTTTCAAATTGTTTGACTAGATTATGATGAATGGCCAATGATGCCCAGGAATCTACTTGTGCTCATATCCTCAGAATTGGGATTACTAGTCTGTGCCACTATACCTGGAATTTTTATAATTTGTCTTCTGGGACAGGAATCAACCTCAGGTTCTAATGTTAGTAAGATAATCACATTACCTAGTGAGCTATCTTGTCAGTCTATGAAATGAAGTATTAAATTAAATAATTTAGACAAAGTATCCTGGGATATGTTGCTCAATTATTTTCTTTGCCTAATACAATGATATTTTATTATGGAAATGGTTAACACAGGCACAGGATACCCTTAGTAACTATGCTAACATCACATCCTAAAAAACAGGGCAACTAGAAAGACAGCCATAAAACCCAGGAAAACCCTTTATGTTCAGTTTCCAAGAAGAATGGTTTGTCATATATAAATGTGATTGAACAAAATATGATGATACCATAATAATATTGAGCTAGGGGACTTGCATCTATGTAAGGTCTCCTTGCTTTCTCTGTAACATTCCTTCTTTTAGTTATGGAATGGGTTCTATAAGTATCGGCACCCATTAAGGGAAGAGAGAGAGAATGGTCATTCTAGGTGTTATGATATGCTTCTTACAAATTATGATATCTGTGCCATGCCTTTGGGAAGAGGACTGTGGGGTTCTATAACTTTCTTAGGGAAAGAAGAGAAGCTAGAACCAGGAGGAAGGACCAGGTTAAAGACATTTTCAGTCTTTCCATCATCATAATAAAATGATGTGCATTGAGTCATTCACTTTGGAACTCTAAACCTTAAATTTCAGTTAGGAAATAATACTTTTTAAGCACATTACACGAGAAGTGATCAAATTCACCAGATGTATTTTATTTTGTAAATATGGCTCTCAGTAGTGAAAATTAACTGCACTTGGCACTTTCTGAATGTTAAAAATCAGAGTTTAAATGGGAAAATTTAAAACATCATTGGTGTCTGTTTTAAATAATTTGGTACGTTTCATGGTTTCAAATGGAAGTTTTTTTTTTTTATTGTTATATCTATGTAGTCTTTTCTATTAGATATTTTCTTTATTTACATTTCAAATGCTGTCCCGAAAGTCCCCTTTACCCTCCCCCCCAGCCCTGCTCCCCTATCCAACCACCCCCACTTCTTGGCCCTGGCATTCCCCTGTACTGGGGCATATAAAGTTTGCAAGACCAAGGGGCCTCTCTTCCCAATGATGGCCGGCTAGGCCATCTTCTGCTACATATGCAGCTTGAGACATGAGCTCTTGAGGTACTGGTCAGTTCATATTGTTGTTCCACCTATAGGGTTGCAGACCCCTTCATCTCCTTGGGTGCTTTCTCTAGCTTCACCCTTGGGGGCACTGTGTTCCATCCAATAGATGACTATGAGCATCCAGTTCTGTATTTTCCAGCACTGGACTAGCCCCACAAGAGACAACTATATCAGGGTACTTTCAGCAAAATCTTGCTGGTATATGCAATAGTGTCTGTGGTTAGTGGCTGATTATGGGATGGATCCCCAGGTGGGGCAGTCTCTGGATGGTACATCCTTTTGTCTCAGCTCCAAACTTTGTCTCTGTAACTCCTTCCATGAATATTTTGTATACTATTCTAAGGAGGAATGAAGTATCCACAGGTTGGTCTTCCCTCTTCTTGATTTTCTTGTGTTTTGCAAATTGTATCTTGAGCATTCTAAGTTTCGATGCTAATATCCACTTATCAGTGAGTGCATATCAAATGAGTTCTTTTGTGATAGGGTTACTTCACTCAGGATGATATCCTCCAGATCCATCCATTTGCCTAAAAATTTCGTAAATTAATTGATTTTAATAGCTGAGTAGTACTTCATTGTGTAAATGTACCACATTTTCTGTATCCATTCCTCTGTTGAGGGACATCTGGAAATGAAAATTTTATGCAAGGATTTCAAACTCATCACAGAGCAGGAAAACCTATTTGGATGTATTCAGAAGGAACCTGTCCTTGACTCTTTTTGAACAATGCAAAGATATTATTGCAAGTAGATAAGGAGAAAACAAACATAAATCCTCCTCTTTTTTTAGGTTTTCACAATGTATGCTATATAAAACTAAAACTATTTTAAAATATGGTAATACTGGGCAAGAATCTAGATCATATTACACTTATGCATTAATAATATGTGTTTAGAAAACTATGAAAAAATCTCTTTTTAAAAATGGAATAGGCCGGGCACTGGTGGTGCATGCCTTTAATCCCAGAACTCAGGAGGCAGAGGCAGGTGGATTTCTGAGTTTGAGGCCAGCCTGGTCTACAGAATAAGTTCCAGGACATCCAGGGCTACACAGAAAAACCCTGTCTCAAAAATAAAAACAAAACAAAACAAAAAACAAACAAACAAACAAAACCAAAACGAGCAAACAAAAAAGGTATAGTCTTTTCTATATTTTTAATAGTATTAAAAAGTCATATTTAGAAAGGAGCCTTATTTCAAGTTGTTTATTCTCTTTACCTACGTAAAGGCAGTGAAATGAAGATATTTCTTTGAGACTATGTTGAGTGTTAATCGAGTATATTTGATCTAGTATTTTTTATTAAACCTCCATAACCCTGGAAGCAAGGGTTTTGTTTCTCTACCTATTATCTCCATTAAACATCCAATATTGTTACTCATGTGGGATGCTCTTTGTCCAAATGGCTCTCCTTGTACCAATAACATAATTCTGACAGCTCTAATTCATATGACAAGCCTGCTGCTCTCTATATGTTGTAAGTGTTCAGTGACGTTTCAAATGTTATGTGCACTTACAGAGTGGTAAGAAGAACCTGGCTTTATTTCTCACTCTTTCATCTCTATCTCTAACACTGTTCAAGATTTAATACTTAAATAATAAGTATCATACAGAAACACTGAGGAAAATTATAAAGTACTTAATGTACAATGCATAAGGTTCACCAATGTAAAGCCAAGTTTGCTGTACTTTAATCATCTCATTAATTAGCTTCTATTACCTAGCATATTACCCCTGCTTACATTTGCTTCTATACACTAGTCCTTAATTTACATTAGCTTCTCAATATGGCCTGGGTATGCTTCTGTATCACAGACTGAACATGGAAAAATTGAATTTCCATGTATTTGTTTAATTTCCTCTTTTGGCTAAGACCTTGTGTTTCTCTTGTCTCTTCTCCATTAAATAATTTATTGAGCTTCAGCTTTTTTTATCATTTCAACAAGCTATCTTATGTTTCCTCTCTCACCACTCTTCATAGTTTCTTGTGCAGAATTAAATTCTCATAATCTTTTTTTTCCCCTGGAAAGCTATTAGTTTTCTATACACATATTAAACCCTGTCTCTTCCTAAAACTTTTCAGATGTAACATTCCTCCTATAGCTTCACTTATTTTCTACTTTATAAATTATTTACTTTCAATGTGTTACCAAGAAGTAACAATTCATACATTAGGGCAATTTTAGCAATAGTCATAGTTCTTTATAATTTTCAGTTACCTAAATCCTACCAACATACATGTATTCTCTATCTTTTGATGACCATTTTTTTTTTCTGGCTGTATCCAATAACTGTTGGATTTTAGCCCCCAAGCCACTGTTTATATTGCGACTTTTGGTACCTTTACCCGGTTTTAATCATGTCACTGAGTTACAATTACTATTTTTGGTGTCTTTTCATTTTACTTTGCATAAAGTCTAAACACCTTAGCATTTATACAATATATCACAGGACTGATTAGCATATAAGTAGAAGGCCATATCCTTTGCTCTTTTTCCCTTTGATGTTTATGCACTGACCATATCAGATCCCCTCTCTTTTCTTTCAGTGTCAGTCATAATTTCACTTTTTCAAGTAAGCACTGCACAACTGACCCAGTTACTAAGAGGACAAGGTTTAAAATACTATTTGATATATGATTTTTTTGTTTGTTTGTTTGTTTTGTTTTGTTTTGTTGAGACAGTGTTTCGCTGTATAGCCCTGGCTGTCCTGGAACTCACTTTGTAGACCAGGCTGGCCTTGAACTCAGAAATCCGCCTGCCTCTGCCTCCCAAGTGCTGGGATTAAAGGCGTGTGCCACCACGCCCGGCTTGATATATGATTTTTAATTATAATTTATATAATTATAGTTTTGTTAAAAATTTGTCTTAATTATTTAGTATTCCTTATACCCATACACAAAACCATTTCAGGAAGTTTAAGGAGATGTCTAGTTTTCTCTGAGATGATTCTGTTTCTGCCCATAGAAGTCCCTCAGTTAAAAATGAATTAAGTTAATGAATGACATAGAGGTTTAAGATCTAACCTAGTCTTTAACTGAGTACCCTGAATGCCAGTAAAGGAACTTGGTGTCTTTGTTCTTCTTGTACTTGAATGTAGGGAGCCACTCACTGCTTTATCTGTCTATTCACAGTTTAATTCCTTACACACAAAGAAAATTCACTTATTGCAACTGAAAAACAAGAAAAAAAAAAGAAATAAATTTGTGTATCATGTCTGTTTATGCTTAAGCAAAGTGGTCACTTGTGATTTATGTTAAATCTGCATATCAATAGATTTAATGGCAAAAGTTGCAAAGAAATTTTATCTAAATTCTCCAAGTTTATAAGTATATATTCAATTGCCTTTTCATGTGTCTTTTTCTGTCATTATGTCAGAACTACATCCTGAAGCTGAATTCAGGAGGCGCTAGCTTAGAAAACATCTGTCAAAATATGTAGAAAGCTAAGTTGTAAGTGAAGAGAGAGACTCACTTTAAAGATGTTCAGCTCATGCTTATTTTAATGCCGAAAAAAGACTAGTGACCTCTCAGCTCAAAATAGGATGGATGGGTTCAGTTTTCTAAGGAGACTTCCTTTTCTTTAGGAGAACTGGAATAATAAACTGTCAGTCTCTCCAACTTAGTTTCTGCCTGAGTAAGTTTTATCAATGATCCTGTCATGATGCTGAAATTGGGAGCTCCTGCTGTGTTGTTTCATAAATCTAATTATCTTGAATCCTTGCAGTATCAGCAGAAAGAGAAAGAAGATCAGCTTCTGTGTAACTTTTTTACCCTCAATTTAACATTGTGAGATTATTTAATATGTTCACTTATTCATTTGTATTATTTATTGAGTACAGGTCTTGGAAAACTAGAAATAATCCTTTTCATTGTTGTTCTTGAAAGGTGAAATTACTGGGGGATTTAGTGTAGTTCTAATAGATAGGTTGAGTTTTAAAATATCATCACTATTCAAAATATTTGAGCATATAGTGTAAACTTTGTTCACTACTCTCTTTCCACACTGTCTAATATTCTTTTATCTGAGGTCTACTCTTCTGGTGTATGCCACTATGTGGATAAAATCCCTTTCTTCACAAAGTTCTATCCAAATTTCAGTTACACAATTATATCGGTTTGGATGCATTTGTGATAAACCCAGAATCACTAGCAATGCATCAGTGCTTTCAAACAGGAAGCAATTTCCCTTAGTGTAAGTTAACCAAAAACCAGTGCAGATTCAAATCATTGACTTATTGCTCTCTGTTTCTGCTCTAATTCCCTGTTGGTATGTTCTATGAGACTTAATCTGTGCCTGTCTGAATTCTGTCCTGCTTTGTTTATTTTTGTTTCCCTGTCTGTGGTGTGTGTGTGTGTGTGTGTGTGTGTGTGTGTGTGTGTCTGTGTGTGTGTGTGTCCCTTCCTAACAAAGAGCTTTTATTCTATGTTTTCTGAATAGCACAGAAAGCATTTTAGAAGGATATGGTAAAAAATAAATACTTTACAAAATTATTTATCAGTTTTATAAATAAGGGCCCACCTGATCTAGATCACAAACAAGTGTTATTAATCAATACATTCATATACGATATTCATTTTACAAGGCCACTTTCAACATATATTTACAGTTTCCAAGATTTACTATATCATACTTGCACATACACATATTTTCCATTGTATTTTGCATGCAAGATTAACACACAGTTTAAATTTACAGCTATGTAATAGATTAGGTTGCAAAAGCTGATTGCATGAGAAATCCAGGGCAAGTAAATTTGTCTGTTGTGTAGTTATCTCAATGGCAGGGTAAACAAACAGTTTGAATGCTCAGTAGGATAGGGGTCGTCAGTCTTAAGTGACTGTGAGTGTACCTTTAGTTTTAAGGCCCAGCAAAAGTTCCATTCTCTTAGAATATACAAGATATTTTTATAATAATGTATCACCACACACTTTAATTAAATATTATACCTTCCCACTGTAACTGTGATAAAATGGATATAAATATTCAGTGATAAGACATGAAACAAAATCTCTACACTGTTAAATCAGTTAATATTTTACAGGTCTTCACACACACAAACACACACACACACACACACACACACACACACACACACACACACAGAGCAATCATGACAATATGACAATCCTCCAACCTTAGACTTGCTTGAGGTCTGTGGTGCTCAGCAAAGAGGTGTGAGAGCCTGTCAAGCCCAAATATGACAGTTTTGCCAAACTCCCTTAAATATGTTCATTCATAACATTGTATTAACTTGAGGATGTCTAAATATATTAAACAACACCAAGCATATTCTACACAAATAATTAAACTGTGAAAAATACATGTACGTTATTGACTACATCTCACTGTAGAGCACAAAGCAACTATTTTTCCACTGATATTGTATTGGATCATATGCTTGGGAGTTTTATTTCTCTTAATCTTCCTTTAAGCATTAAGAGAAACTATGGCATTGCATTCTGGTAGCCTATTCTGAAAATTAAGCTTAAAATTGAAATCTGGAAGCAAAATTAAAACTTAAGTGTAAAAATTCCATCAAATATTTATAGCTTTGTGTTAGTGTAAAATGAAAAATAATCCAAGTATTTAGAGATAGAGAATAGGTACTAATGGTAATAAATATATTAATTGGTTTGGTTTACTCACTCCATATATTGTGTTTGTGTATATACACACAACATTCACATACATGAATGTATATGATATACATGCATATATATACATATATAATATATATGACATATATTATATCATAATATCATTTTGTATATTTTGTGTCCAATAAATATATATAATAGTTTATCAATTTATATTTTTTAAGTTTTTAATTTTGTGATATGATATTCTTTTTAACTTATCTTTTATTCTAATTTGTTAATTTAATTTTATTTGTAATTCATTTTTTACATTCCATATTCCATTCCCCACCCTCCCCACCTATCCTCCAACTGCTCCCTATCCTATACCTCTTTCCCATCACACCCTATCTCCACATGGATGCTCCCACCCCTCACCCAATGTGATCTCTAAATTCCCTGGGGCCTCCAGTCTCTTGAGGGTTAGGTACATAATCTCTGAATGAACACAGATCTGGAAGTCCTCTCCTGTATGTGTGTTGGGGGCCTCATATATGCTGGTATATACTGTCTGTTTGGTGGTCCAGTGTTGGGGTCCAGAATAATTAAGACTGCTGGTCCTCCTATATGATCAACCCTCTAATCAAATTCTTTAGACTCCCCTAATTCAACAACAGGGGTCATCTGCTTCTGTCCATTGGTTGGGTGCAAATTACTGCATCTGACTCTTCCAGCTGCTTGTTGGGTCTTTTAGAGGGCAGCCATGATTGATCCCTTTTTGTGTGTGTACCATAACCTCAGTAATAGTGTCAGGCCTTGGGACTTCCCCTTGACCTGGATCCCACTTTTATCCTGTTCTTGGACCTTCTTTTTCTCAGGCTCCATTCCATTTCCATCCCTGCAGTTCTTCCAGATAGGAACAATTATGGATCAGAGTTTTGACTGTAGGATGGCAACCCCTTTCTTCATTTGATGCTTGTCTTCCTGGTGGAGGTGTGCTCTATAAATTCCCTAATTCCATTTCCCTACTGTCTAGCATTTCATTAAAGGTCCATCCCTGTGAGTACTGTGAGTCTCTCATCTCCCAGGTCTCTGGTGTTCTCTGGGGGTTCCCCCCAACCTCCTATTTTCTGAGGTTGCCTGTTTCCATTCTTTCTTCAGGCCCTCAGGGCTTCAGTCCTTTTCTCTCATCCAATACTATATCAGGTTCACCTCTCCCCATCCAATTTCCCTCCCAAGTCCCTTCCTCCTTCCTCACTTGTGATTGCTTTCTTCTCTCTCCTAAATGGGACTGAGGCATCCTCACTTGTGTACATCAGCTTGTTGAGCCTTTGAATTCTGTTGACTGTATCTTATGTATTCTCTATGGTTTGTTTTTTTTATGGCTAGTATCCACTTATTAGTGAGTACATACCATGCATGTCCTTTGGCGTCTCAATTACCTCACCCAGGATAATTTTGAGTTCTATACATTTGCCTGCAAAACTCAGGATATCCTTGTTCTTAATAGCTGAGTAGTATTTCATTATGTAAATCAATAACATATTCTGTACCCATTATTCTGTCATGGGACAGCTAGATTATTTCCAGCTTCTGGCTATAACAAATAAGGGGGCTACGAGCATAGTGGAACACGTGTACCTGTGGCATGGCAGGCCATCTTTTGGGTATATTCCCAAGAGTGGTATAGCTGGGTCTTCAGGTAGATCTATTTCCAATTTTCTGAGGAACCTCCAGATTGATTTCCAGAGTGGTTGTGTGGGGAATTGCAGGCTGGTATCCAGTTGAGCTGAGTCAGAACCCTGATGTTCATAATTCACCTTCATGACACGGTAGGTCTTCCCTTATGCTCCTGAAACTACAGCCTCTGCCTGAGTTACTGCCCCCCACAGCCCCCACAAGAGAAGCATGGTCAGTAGTTGCATAGACAATGGCCCAAGCTTCTGACCTTCAGGCTAAACTCCTCCCCGTTTACCTAGCAACAGTAAAGACCATAAAGGGGGCTGTTATGCCCCCATCTCCCTCTCACACTCCTTTGTTCTCTTACCTCTCACTCCTCTCTCCTCTTCCCTTTCTCTTTGACTTCTCCTCTCTTCTCCTCTCTCCTATCTCTCATTCTCTCTCTTCTTTCTTTCTCCCTGCATTTCCATAATAAAGCTCTTAAACCATAGAGAGTCTCTGCTCCATCAAGATCTACTGCACACTTTGGTCAATGTTGGGAACCTCTTCCCTTATCCCTCTCTTCTATAACCATGTAGCTACAGGGTGTGGCCCTGGAGCCCCCAGGTTGGGGTTGCCCCTTCTCCACCCCTGCCAAGAGAGCCAGAGGCTGGGATGTCCACCCGGAGCTGAATGGAAAGCATCTGGCAGCCCCCCCATACCTGTGTCAACCTGCCCAGAGCACAGGAACTCTGGCTGGATGTGTGCCACATCCTACCCTTCCCCAGGTCCCCCTTTTTTTGGTTCCAAACATGGTTGTACCAGTTTTCAATCCCATCAGCAATGGAGGAGTGTTCCTCTTTCTCCACATCCTCTCTGACATGTGATGCCACATGAGGTTTTGTTCTTAGCCACTCTGACTGGTGTAAAGTAGAATCTCAGGGTCATTTTGATTTGCATTTCTCTGATCACAAAGGACTTTGAACATTTCTTTAGGTTCCTCTGAGCCATTCAAGATTCCTCAGGTTTGAATTCTCAGTTTAGTTCTATATCCTTCTTCTTCTTCTTCTTCTTCTTCTTCTTCTTCTTCTTCTTCTTCTTCTTCTTCTTCTTCTTCTTCTTCTTCTTCTTCTTCTTCTTTCTTTTATTTTTGGTTTTTCGAGACAGGGTTTTTCTGTATAGCCCTGGCTGTCCTGGAACTCACTCTGTAGACCAGGCTGGCCTTGAACTCAGAAATCCGCCTGCCTCTGCCTCCCAAGTGCTGGAATTAAAGGCGTGCACCACCACGCCCAGCTTTATATCCCACTTCTTGATTGGGTTCTTTGGTTTTTTGGTGATTAACTTCCTGAGTTCTTTTTTTTTTTTTTTTCTTTTTCTTTTTTTTTTTATTAGATATTTTCTTTATTTACATTTCAAATACTATCCCAAAAGTTCCCTGCACCCCCCACCCTGCTCCCCTACCCACCCACTCCCACTTCTTGGCTCTGGCATTCCCCTGTACTGGGGCATATAAAGTTTACAAGACCTAGGGGCCTCTCTTCCCAATGATGGCCAACTAGGCCATCTTCTGCTACATATACATCTAGAGACATGAGCTCTGGGGGTGCAGGTTAGTTCATATTGTTGTTCCACCTATAGGGTTGTAGACCCTTTCAGCTCCTTGGGTACTATCTCTAGATCCTCCATTGGGGGCCCTGTGTTCCATCATATAGATGACTGTGAGCATCCACTTAACTCTTGATTTAGTATGTGATATCTGTCTTGAAAATCATCCATTTCATCTAGAGTTTCCAGTTTTGTTGAGTATAGGCTTTTATAATAGGATCTGAATTTCTTTTTTTAATTTCCTCCCTTTCTGTTGTTATGTCTCACTTTTTGTTTCTGATTTTATTAATTTGGATACTGCTACTTGGCCCTTTATTTAGTTTGGCTAGGGGTTTATCTATCTTGTTGATTCTTTCAAAGGACCAGCTTTTGATTTTGCTATTTCTTTATATTGTTTTCTTTGTTTCTATTTGGTTAATTTTGGCCCTGAGTTTTAGTTTCCTGCATTCTACTCCTCTTAGGTGAGTTTACTTCTTTTTGTTCTAGGGCTTTCAGGTGTGCTGTTAAGTTGTTATTGTAAGATCTCCTCAGTTTCTTTATCAGGGCTCTTAGTGCTATGAACCTTCCTCTTAGCACTTCTTTCATTGTGTCCCATAGGTTTGGGTATGATGTGTCAACATTTTCATTAAATTCTAGAAAGTCTTTAATTTCTTTCCTTATGTCTTCCTTGACCAAGTTATCACTGAGTATAGAGTTGTGCAGTTTTCACATGTATGTGGGATTTCTGTAGTTTTTGCTATTATTGAAGACTAGCCTTAGGCCATTGTGGTCTGATAGGATGCATGGTATTATGTCAATCTTCTTGTATCTGTTGAGGATTATCTTGTGAACAATTATATGGTCAATTTTGGAGAAGGTACCATGAGAAGCTGAGAAGAAGGTGTATTCTTTTCTTTTAGGGTGAAATGCTCTGTAGATATCTGTTAAATCCATTTGCTTCACAACCTCTCTTAGTTTCACTGTGTCTCTGTTTAGTTTCTGTTTCAATGACTGGTCCAATAGTGAATGTGGGGTGTTGAAACCTCCCACATATTACTGTGTGGGGTTCAATGTGTGTTTTGACTTTTAGTAAAGTTTCTTTTATGAATTTTGGTGCTCTTGTGTTTAGGCCATAGCTGTTCAGAATTGAGAGTTTCTCTTGGTGGATTTTCCCCTTGATAAATATGAAGTGTCCTTCTTTATCACACTTGATAACTTTTAGTTGAAAGTCTATTTTATTGGATATTTGAATGATGACTCCTGCTTATTTCCTTGGACCATTTGCTTGGAAGTCTTTTTTCCATCTTTTTTCTCTGAGATAGTGCCTGTCTTTGTTGTGGTGGTGTGTTTCTTGTATGCAGAAAATGTTGGATCTTGTTTGATCCAGTCTGTTAGCTTATGTCATTGTATAGGTGAATCGAGTCCATTAATATTGAGAGATATTAAAGAGATGAGTGTTCCTGACATGTTTGTTTTATAGGTGGTTTTATGTGCTTATGGCTCTCTACTTTTGACTTTGTTGTGAGATGTTTAATATTTTGTACTTTCTTTGGTGCAGGTATCTTCCTCGTCTTGAAGTTTTCCTTCCAAGATCTTCTGTAAGGCTGGGTTGTTTGATAGATTCTGTTTTATTTGGTTTTGTCCTAGAAAATTTTGTTTTCACCATCTATGTTGATTGAGAGTTTTGCTGGGTATAGTAGCCTTGGCTGGCGTCTGTGTTCTTTTAGAGTCTGCAGACTTCTGACCAGGCTCTTCTGGCTTTCATAGTCTCTGTTGAGAAGTCTGATGTAATTCTGATAGGTTTACCTTTGTATGTTACTTGGCCTTTTTCCCTTGTAGCTTTTAATATTATCTCTTTGCTCTGTGCACCTAGTGTTTTGATAATTGTGTGAGGACAAGATTTTCTAGTCTGGTCCCATTTATTTGGTGTTCTACAGGCTTCTTGTACCTTTATGTCCACCTCTTTTTTTAGGTTGAAGAAATTTTCTTCTATGATTTTGTTGAAGAAATTTTCAGGTCCTTTGAGCTGGGTATCTTCATTCTCCTCTATCCCGATTATTCTTAGATTTGGTTGTTTCATTATGTCCTGAATTTCCTGGATGCTTTGAGTTAGGAGTTTTTTATGTTTTGAATTTTCTTTGACAGCTGTGTTAATCTCTTCTAGGGTATCTTCTAAACCTGAGATTCTCTATCTCTTGTATTCTGTTGATAATACTTACATCTGTAATTCCTGATATCTTTCCTAGGTTTTCCATTTCCAGGATTGCCTCCATTTGCATTTTCTTTATTGTTTATACTTCTACTTTTATGTATTGGATTGCTTTATTCAATTCCTTTACCTATTTGCCTGTGTTTTCTTGTATTTCTTTCAATGAGTTATTGATATTCTCCTTAAAAGACTCTATTATCTTCATGAGATAGGATTTTAGGGCAGATTCCTGATTTTCAGGTGTGTTGGTGTATTCAAGACTTTTCTTGGTGGGAGAATTGGGTTCTGATGAACCAGCATGTTGGCTTCTGTGCTTATGGTCTTGCACTTCCCTTTTGCTATCTAGATATTCCTGGTGTTTGTTGATCTGGGTGACTGTACAGAGTCTGCTTTTTTTGTCCCTGGGCTGCTTCAGGTCTTTTGTTAGGCTTGCAGCCCTAGCTGTATCAGACCACCTGTGGGGCCTTCCAACTGTGGGCTCTTCCCAGGGGCAGTGAAGCTGCAGTAGATTTTGTGAGAGGCCTTCATACTGTTGGGTCTTCTGTGGAGCAACTGTTGTCCAACTGCACAGAGTGTATCTGATCCTCAACTGCTCTGAATGCAGTGGATCCCCAACTGCTCTGTATGCAGCAGGTCCTCTAGGATACATCAGGATATGGAGTCTTCATGGAAACAGACTAACTAGGAGTCAACTGTTCTAAGTGAAAGGGGTACTCAACTGTTCTGAGTGCAGTGGGTCTTCTAGAATGAGTTGGGATATGGAGGCTTCATGGGAGCAGACCAACTATGGGTCTTCCCCAGCAGCAAGGACTAGGGGAAAAGGGTAAGAGGGAGGGGGTGGTATTTGAGAGGGTGGGGTTTAGGTGGGTGATGGGTACTGAGTCCACCAGGGTCCCAGCAGCAGCTCTAGGAATCAGGGCATGCTTGGGGGGTGTTTTACCAACTGCTCTGAGTGCAGCAGGTACTCTAGCATGGATTGGGACATGGAGTTTCCATGGGAGCAGACCAAGTATATGTGTGAACCAGCACCAAGGACCAGGCAGAAGGGCTAGTTTATCAATTTATAATTAAATTAATTTAAACATAGTCAATAGTTCTTATTATCAGTCAAGATTTATTTTTCATGTGACAAATTTTCCAGTATCCATACATTTTTCAGTAAACCTCTGCTACATATTTACAGACATAGTAGAATAACTAATGTCATTGTTGTACATATTCTTTGGTAGCTGCCTTCTTTGTAAAACTGAAAAATTATTAGGGAGAATTACTTTGTGACAGTGTTACACATTGAAATGTTAGTTTTACTTTGTTTTCTTCATCTTATTATTATTCCATTTCCTAGTGTTCAGGATCAAGCTCAGAGCCAAATATTTGCCATATGCTAATTAAAACTTCTGCCAAAAGCTATGGTTCTACTTCTCTACTTATTTTTCAGATAAGCTAAAAATTATTTTTAATTTATGATGTGTTTCTAAAATTAACTAAAATATATATTGTGATTATTACAATTTAGATAAATATATATTTTATAAGTATATCGTTCATGTATAATATATGAATGCGATGTGTATATACAGAAACAACAATATGTAGAATTTTTACTTTATGAAAATATTTTACTTAAATTGTCAATTATCTACCACAGAGAATATATCTATTAATCTTTATGATATAATTTTCAGTCTCTCTCAAGACAACATAAAAATTAGTCTGCCTCCATATAGGAACAGTCATAATAGTAACTAGCTCTTCTTTGTCTTCATTACAATACTACACAGAATGATTAACTATTATCACATTCTATGGAAAGTCATTTAGTTCAAGAGAAAAAGAAGATATAATATTGTGAAAATTAGACCCTCTTCCTTTTTAATTCAAAATATTTGAATGGTGGTCTGAGAAAGATGGGTCAGAGCTAACAAAACTTTATGTGGTTTTGTTTCTAGCACTCACATGGCAACACACATCTTCTTGTGACTCTAGATATTATGCTTCTTCTAAACTCTATGGGCTCATGTTTGTGTATAGTGTTCAAAAAATTCACACAGGCACACATATAAATTTAAGGATGAATAAATACACATACATATGGTGTCAGAAATGTCTAACACTAACACTCCAAACTATATTTGCTATAACTTATTACCCTGGTTACATGAATCATAGGATCCCTGAACTAAAACTCAAAAGCTGTGCTTTTAAAAGAAATTAAATAACAAATAAAAAACTGTGTTTGTGTGTGTGTGTGTGTCTGTGTGTCTGTGAAGACATTGGCTAAAATGAATATCAGAAAATTCCTATCTGGAAGTAGCATAAAATCACACACAGGGAGTTTAAGACCTAGCTCTCTGCCCTTCTGGTGAGCGCCAGCTCCTGGTCTCCTTGGGCACAAACTTGGTGGACAGTCCCATGCTGCAAGCACCCTAGCAAGCCCAGGATCTTAGGATCACTGGGGAGTAGAATACAACTTCTGTTCAAAATCAATTGAGACAGGCCAGTGACAGTAGGAACAAGGACAAAGGAGCCCTGCATGACTAGCAGCTTGGGTTCCTTCTGATCAGTGATGGTATACCTTGATTTTGAGCACACCAGACAGTCCCATGGTCCCCAGAGGAGACACCACTTCCAGGTGCAGTAACATGCCCAGGATCTTAGAAATTCAGGATCCCAGGATCCCAGGATCCCAGGATCCCAGGAGCCCAGGAGCCCAGGAGCCCAGGAGCCCAGGAGCCCAGGAGCCCAGGAGCCCAGGAGCTTGGTCACACCAGGATTTCATTGTCTCAGAGGAAGCTTGACTGCTAAGAACTCTGATACACCCAGAATCTCATGATCACATGATCCTGGAATCATAGGATCACAGAAAAATCTGGACTCTGAGGAGTCCTGAATCAACTGGGATTATAGAAAGGACAGGTTCCAATCAGATATATTGGAGGCACCAAGCACTTGAGATAATCAGATGGCAGGAAGCAGCATAAGAAAAGAAGCAACAGAAATGAAGGTTACTTGGCATCATCAGAACCAAACCCACCCACCACAATAAGTCCTGGATACACCATCATACCGGAATTTGGGGAACTAAAAAGGGGGTCCAAAAGAAGAGGGGGGAGGGAAACCCAGACCCTGCCAGAGTTTTACCTATTCTCTGGTTTGTCAGGTGTAGTAGAGCTGCCATACACTTTCCACTCAGCCCTGGGTGGGCATTCAAGCCTCTGACCCATTGTTCAGGGGGTGGCCAAGGGGCAGCCCTACCTGGGATCCCCAGAGCTACTTTGCTAAAGCCACCTCACCAGAGTTATGGGAGACAGGGATAAGAGAAGAGAGGTTCCCAACACTGATGAGAGTGAATGGAGTGGATCTTGACTGGAGCTAAGGAAGGCATTATAACGGTAGATTAGAAATGGCTCATTAGGAGAAAGCCTGTCCTATTCTCCAAGCACAGTGGGCCTTGATGAGCAGAGACATTCTATGGTTCCAGAGCATTATTATAGAAAGGCAGAGAAAAAGAGAGGGGGGGGGCTAGAGAGAAAAAGAGTAAGAGGGAGAGATGAGAGAAGGGAAAACAAAGAGAAAGGAAAGAAGAGAGAGGAGTGAAAGAAGTTAGAGGTAAGAGAACAAAGGAGTGAGAGAGATAAGAGAGAAAGGTGGGGCTGAACAGCCCCTTTTATGGTCTTTACTGTTGCTAGGTGTATTAGTTAGGGTTCTCTAGAGTCACAGAACTTATGGAGTAAAGGAATTTATTGATGACTTACAGTCTGCAGCCCAATTCCCAACAATGGTTCAGTAGTAGCTATGAATGGAAGTCCAAGGATCTAGCAGTTACTCAGTCCCACACGGTGAACAGGCAAAGGAGTGAGTGCTAGTCTCCCTTCTTCCAGTGTCTTTATATGGTTTCCAGCAGAAGGTGTAACCCAGATTAAAGGTGTGTGCCATAACACCTTTAGTCCCAGGTGATCTTGAGCTTGGGGAGCTCTGTCTTAATCTCACACCTTTAATCCCAGATGATCTTGAGCTCGGAGATCTCTCTGTCTTAATCTTCTGGAATCCATAGCCAATATGCTATCAAGACCTCCATACCAGGATCCAGATCAGAGACTTCTATATCCAAGCCTCCAGGTTAGGATCACTGGTGAGCCTTCCAAATCTGGATTGTAGCTCATTCCAAATATAGTCAAGTTGACAACCAGGGATAGCCACTACACTAGGTAACTGGGGAGAAATTTAGACTGAAGGTCAGAAGCTTAGGCCATTGCCTAAGTGACTACTGACCATGCTTCTCTTGTGGGGGCTAAGGAGGTGGTAACTTAGATAAGAGCCAGAGTTCCAGGAGCATGAGGGAATGCCTACCCGGGCATGAAGGTGAATTATTACCCCCTGGGTTCAGACCTCTGCTCAACTGGAGACCAGCCTGTCTGTGCATAGAGCCCAATGCCACACACCAGAAAAGCAAGATATGGATCTAAAGTCACTAAATGCCGCTCCTTAAAGATGGCGCTGACTGCCTCAGCCTTATCAGCCTTACTGGCATAAATAACTCCTAATATGGCATTAGGCTGTGTTGACAGTGATATGATCCTAAGCCCAAGAATATGATTCTAAAGCCCGAGATTTCCTGACGTATGAGCAGGAGCCACGTGGCATTCTGTGAGTGGCCAGGATAAGGTTTAATTGGTTGCTTCCGGTGGGGTTCGGGGCCATTCACCATTAAGCTTAAGCTGTAACTGCATGCATCAAGTATCCTGAGTAAACCTTCTTGAGAAGGAACCTGTTTGTCCTGTGTCTTATTCCTGCTGGTTGGGGTCAGCGCAGGTCAACTATGAAAGCCAGAAGAACATCCTGAACAGAGGTTATATAGACCCTAAGAGAACACAAATGCCAGCCCAGGATACTATACCCAGCAAAACTCTCAATTACCATAGATGGAGAATCCAAAGACTTCCATGACAAACCAAATCCACACAATAACTTTCCATGAATCCAACCCTTCAAAGGATAATAACAGGAAAAAAAAATACAAGGACTGAAATTATTCCCTAGAAAAAGCAAGAAAGTAATCCTTCAACAAACCTAAAAGACAACAGCCACAAGAACAGAATCCCAACTCAAACAACAAAAATAACAGGAAGCAACAATTAGTTTTTCTTAATATCTCTTAATATCAATGGACTCAATTCCCCAATAAAAAGACATAGAATAACAGACTGGCTGCCCAAAAAAGATTCAACATTTTGCTGCTTACAGAATACTCACCTCAGGGAAAGAGACAGACATTACCTCAGAGTGAAAGGCTAAAAAACAATTTTCCAAGAAAATAGTCCAAAGAAACAAGCTGGAGTAGCCATTCTAATATTGAATAAAATTGACTTCCAAACAAAAGTTATCAAAAAAGACAAGGAGGGGCACTTTATACTCATCAAAGTTAAAATCTTGCAAGATGACATCTTAATCCTGAATATCTATTATTCAAAGGAAAGGGCAGCCACATTCATTAAAGAAACTTTAGTAAAGCTCAAAGCACACATTGCACCTCACACAATAATAATGGGAGACTTCAACACCCCATGCTTTTGAATGGACAGATCCTGGAAACAAAAACTAAACAGAGACATATGGACACTAACAAAAGTTATGAAACAAATGTATTTAACAGATATATACAGAACAATTTATCCTAAAACAAAAGGATATACCTTCTTCTCAGCAACACACAGTACCTCCTCCAAAATTGACCATATAATTGGTCTCTAAACAGGCCTCAACAGATACAAAAATATTGAAATTGTCCCATGTATCCTATGAGATCAGCATGGACTAAATCTGATCTTCAATAACAACATAAATAATACAAAGCCAAAATCCACATGGAAGCTGAACAACACTTTCCTCAATGGAAGAAATAGTCAAGGAAGAAATAAAGAAAGAAATTAAGGGCTTCTTAGGGTTTAGTGAAAATGAAGCCACAACATACCCAAATTTATGGGACACAATGAAAGTAGTCCTAAGAAGAAAACTCATAGCTCTGAGTGCCTCCAAAAAGAAACTAGAGAGAGCATACACTAGCAGCTTTACAGCACACCTCAAAGCTCTAGAACAAAAGGAAGTAAATTCACCCAAGAAAAGTAGAGGGCAGGAAATAATCAAACTCATGGCTGAAATCAACCAATTTGAAACAAAAGAACTATTCAAAGAATCAATCAAACCAGGTGCTGGTTCTTTGAGAAAATCATCAGGATAGATATACACTAGCCAGACTCTCTAGGGGGCACAGGGTTAGCATCCCAATTAACAAAATCAGAAATGAAAAGGGAGACATAACAACAGAACCTGAGGAAATCCAAAACACAATCACATACTTCTACAAAGGCCTATACTCAACAAAATTGGAAATCCGGGATGAAATGGATTAATTTATAAACAGATTCCAGGTACCAAAGTTAAATGAAGACCAAATTAGTGACTTAAACAGTCCTATATCCCCTAAAGAAATAGAAGCAGTCATTAATAGTCTCCCAAACAAAAAATGCCCAGGACCAGATGGGTTTAGTACAGAGTACTATCAGACCTTCAAGGAAGACCTAATTCCAGTTCTTCACAAACTTCAATAAAATAGAAACAGAAGGTACTCTACCCAATTCATTCTACAAAGCCACAATTACTCTGATACCTAAACCACACAAAGACTCAACAAAGATAGACAACTTCAGACCAATTTCCCTTATGTATGTCAATGCAAAAATACTAAATAAAATTCTAAATAACCAAATCCAAGAATACATGAAAACAATCATTTATCATGATCAAATAGGCTACATTCCAGGGATGCTGGGATATTTAATATATGGAAATCCATCAACGTAATCCACTATATAAACAAATTCAAAGACAAAAACCACATGGTCATCTCATTAAATGCTGAGAAAGCATTTGACAAAATCCAACACTCATTCATGACAAAAGTCTTGGAAAGATCAGTAATTCAAGGCCCATACCTAAACATAATAAAATCAGTATACAGCAAACCTGTAGCCAACATCAAAGTAAATGGAGCAGAACTTGAAGCAATCCCACTAAAATCAGGGACTAAACAAGGCTATCCACTTTCTCCCTACTTATTCAATATAGTACTCAAAGTTCTAGCCAGAGCAATTAGACAACAAAAGAAGGCCAAGGGAATACAAATTGGAAAGAATGAAGTCAAACAATCACTATTTGCAGATGATAATGTTAGTATATAAAAGTGATCCTAAAAATTCCACCAGAGAACTCCTAAACTTGATCAACAGCTTCAGTGAAGTAGCTGGAAATAAAATTAACTCAAACAAATCAATCACCTTTCTCTACACAAAGGATAAACAGGCTGAGAAAGAAATTAGGGAAACAACACCCTTCACAATAGTCATAAATAATATAAAATGCCTTCTTGTGACTCTAAGCAAGTGAATGATCTGTATAACAAGAACTTTATGTCTCTGAAGAAAGAAATTGAAGAAGATCTCAGAAGATGGAAAGATCTCCCATGCTCATGGATTGGCAGGATCAATATAGTAAAAATGGCTGTCCTGCTGAAAGCAATTTACAGATTCAATGCAATCCCCATCAAAATTCCAACTCAATTCTTCACTGAGTTAGAAAGGGCAATTTGTAAAGTCATCTGAAATAACAAAAAACCTAGGATAGCAAAAACTATTCTCAACAATAAAAGAATATCTGGGGGAATCACTATGCCTGACCTCAAGCTGTACTCCAGAGCAATTTTGGTAAAAACAGCATGGTACTGGTGCATCGACAAATAGGTAGACCAATGGAATAAAATTGAAGACCCAGTAATGAACCCACACATCTATGGTCACTTGATCTTTGACAAGGAAGCTAAAACCATCCAGTGGAAAAAGACAGCATTTTCAACAAACGGTGCTGCCACAACTGGTGGTTAACATGTAGAAGAATGTGAATTGATCCATTCTTATCTCCTTGTACTACTACCAGAGACACTGAAACTTAGAGAGAAGAAACTGGGGAAAAGCCTCAAAGATATGGGCACAAGGGCAAAATTCCTGAACAGAACAAAAAAGGCTTGTGCCGTAAGATCTAGAATTGAAAAATGTGACTTTATAAAATTGCAAAGCTTCTGTAAGGCAAAAGACACTGTCAATAAGACAAAAAGACCACCAGCAAATTGGGAAAGGATCTTTACCAACCATAAATCAGATAGGGGACTAATATCATATATATATATATATATATATATATATATATATATATATATATATATATATATATATATATATATATATAAAGTACTCAAGAAGATGGACTCCAGAAAATCAAATAAGTCTATTAGAAAATAGTGTATATAGCTAAAGAAACAATTCTCAACTGAGGCATATGGAATGGCTGAGAAGCACCTGAAAAAATGTTCAACATCCTTAATTATCAAGGAAATGCAAATCAAAACAACCCTCAGATTCCACCTCACACCAGTCAGAATGGATAATATCAAATTTTCAGATGACAGCACATGCTGGCGAGGATGTGGAGAAAGAGGGACACTCCTCCATTATTGGCGGGATTGAAAGCTGATACAACCACTCTGGAAATCAGTGTGATGGTTCCTCAGAAAATTGGACATAGTAAGAAGGGAAAATTCAGAAATTCCTCCCCTGGGCATATATCCAGAAGATGTTCCAACTTGTAATTAGGACACATGCTCCACTATGTTCATAGCAGCCTTATTTATAATAGCCAGAAGGTCAAAAGTACCCAGATGTCCCTCAACAGAGGAATGATTACAGAAAATGTGGTACATTTATACAATGGAGTACTACTCAGCAATTAACAACAATGAATTCATGAAATTCTTAGACAAATGGATGCATCTGGAGAATATCATCCTTAGTGAGGTAACCCAATCAGAAAAGAACACACATGGTATACACTCACTGATAAGCGGTTATTAGCCCAGAAAGTTAGAATATCCAAGATACAATTTGCAAAACATATGAAAATCAAGAAGAAGGAAGACCAAAGCGTGGATACTTTTCTCCTTCTTAGTATGGGGAACAAAATACCCATGGAAGGAGTTACAGAGACAAAATTCAAAGCTAAGATGGAAAGAAAGACCCTCCAGAGACTGCCCCACCCAGAGATCCATCCCATATACAACCACCAAACCCAGACACTATTGCATATGCCAGAAAGACTTTGCTGACATGACCCTGATATATCTCTCTCTTGTGATGCTATGCTAGATCCTGGCAAATACAGAAGTGGATGCTCACAGTCATCTATTGGATGAATCCCCAATGTAGGAGCTAGAGAAAATACACAATGAGCTGAAGGGGTCTGCAACCCTATAGATGGAACAACAATATGAACTAACCAGTATACCCAGAGCTCATGTCTAGCCGCATATGCAGCATAAGATGGCTTAGTTGGCCATCATTAGAAAGAGAGGCCCCTAGGTCTTGCAAACTTTATATGCCCCAGTACAGTGTGTAGGGAAGCAGGGCGGGTGGAAGGTATAGGGAACTTTATGGATAGCGCTTGAAATGTAAATGAAGAAAATATATAATAAAATTTGAAAAAAATTAAAATAAAAAAGAAAGAAATGTCCTAATTTATCTCTATATCACAGAACTAAGTGTCTGAGAATTTTAGAATAAATTAATTATAGATTTTTTTGTGGATTGGCTTCTGATATATGGCATCAGTTTTACTCACCTTCTCCACTATTTTAAGAGTAAATACAACATAAAATAACATTTTCAAGTTGAATTTTTACTTTCCATTTCCTGTCTTTATTTCAAAATAAATGTGTAACATTATTAGGTCAGACTCGATAGATAACGGACTATGATTAGGAGATATCAAAGATAGTAGGTTTTGAAAATATTTTCTATTTTCATCTAGTGTTCTTGACAGAGGAGATATTGTAATAATTAAGTGTTGGATATACTGTTGTTTATTTCGTTCTCTGTTCTGTGCTCTGCAAGATACACTGAACTCCTCTATAGCTTCTTACTTTCACTAGGCATTGTGTAAACAAGAAATCAGAATATTTTTTATGATATAGCTCTAAATCATAATTCCAAGGTTGCATACAAATAAATGTTTTCTGGGAGATAAATGCACGGAGAAGTAAGGGAAATATCATATTTCAAGGCACAATGTACTGTCTTTTCCATCTACTGATTTATCACATACCTGGTTTCATCACTGAGCTGTTCCGACTAACACCCTGGACATGTCACTGTCACCCTAATCTAACCTGAGAAGGTTAGAACAAGGAAACAACACACCTAGAAACAAGCAAACGAATCAAAAACCATTCAGGCAGTGAGGAAATGCAGATACACTCTATGTCTGCATTCCTAAACAGCTCAGATGTTTCTGATGGAACTGTTTGTATGTGTGGACTGGAACTGAAAATGAGACACTTGGCTGTGAAGTAGGTGTGTGGGAAATAGCACAATGTTTTGCCCCAAAGAGAACTGAGATACAAAAATAAAACAATGAAATAATATATTGTGGGAGCTGAATATTTTGCTGCAACACACTAAGAATAAATCAGCACCCTGTTGCCACATAGCTTTCTGAGACAAATGAGATTTCTATAACAGTATTTGTGTAAGTAGAAGTGATTCTTGTAGAATGCATGCTATAGAAACACCGATTGCACGTTCATTTCTAAGCACAATGCTGTTCAAAGACAAATGAAACAAACACATAATAATTCTAGCTCTGTAAATCTGAGTGCACAGGACACACTGCATGGTCAACCAAGCATGTTGCAAAAATGGGGCATTTAATTCTATCAGCACTGTGAGTGTGTTTGTGTATGTGTGTGTGTGTGTGTGTGTGTGTGTGTGTGTGTGTGTGTGTGTGAGAGAGAGAGAGACAGAGACAGACAGACAGAGAGAGACAGGAAGAGAGAGACAGAGACAGAAAGAGACAGACAGACAGAGAGAGACAAAAATCTAGTGTATGGACATGTTTGTGTGTAAACATGTATATATGGTCCACATATTTTCACATGTGTGCAGAGACAGGTGATAATATTTTAGCATCTTCCTTTATTACTCTCTATCTTATTATTTTTGACAGTTTCTCACTAAACCAAGAACTTGTTAAATTGACAAGGCCAGCTAGGCCAATGAGGTTTATGGATATTTCTGTCTCACCTACCAGTGCTGGGGTCACTGACATGTATCTCCACAACCAGATTTTTCTTCGCAGGTGAATGGAACTTCAAAATCAGTGTCCTTATAACTATGCAGTAGGGCTTTAACTGGCTGAGCTATCTTCCCATGGCCTAAATGTCTCCTTCTGGATGCCTACCCTCTATTTTTGCAATTCTGACTCAAATATTTCATCTTTCCTAAATGATTTCCAACGTGTCAAAGAGGAAGAGGTTGCTCTTTTAACCTTAATTATGGGCATATGTTGAGGGTTAAGCTAGCAGGCATCCTTTTTGAAGGATAGCTTTGTTTACTGAGAATCAAAGGAGGCATTTCCTCTAATTCTTGGTAACCACAGAGATTAACATTTATTCATAAATGGTAATTTTACAAAATTCAAAACAACTATTCTGAAACTATTTCATCTGTGTTTATGGGAAATTTTTGATAATATGGTGAGCAGATCATACATTCACATAAAAAGTAGTTACCTTGGTAAGATGTGAGTGGACATTTCACGGATAAGGGAGATAATTTGTGGCCTTAATGAGAACTGAGTCAAGAAGTTTTGCTTCAGACCACATGTGGTATTTTTGGCAAAGATCTTTGTCAGATTCTTGCGTTCTGCATATCTGATCATAAAGAGAATCTGTTATAAGCATCACCCATCAACAAACAAGCAGATGGCCAATGAGCTGAGTCAGGGAAAAGGAGGTGGGACACTAGCAGGAAGAGAGAGGATTCTAGAAAATAGTGAAGAAATAAAGGAGATGCAGGGAGAGCCATGAAGAGATTGGAACAATTTTCTGAGGGAGAGGCAGACAGAGGAGCTACTGAAGACTATGCAAAAGAAGAAGCAGGCTGGACAGAAGGAGAGGTATTAACCAAGTGGTAGACATAGAATAGTATGAATGGGTTAAATAGGTTACGAGCTAGTCAGGCAATGATTCAAAGCATATGGCTTAGGTGTTTATTAGTAAATAATTGATCTCAGATTTGTCATTCCAAAAGCCAGGGCTTGAAAGGGAAAATGGATTTTTTTTTTAACATCCGATGATTCTCAGAATGTGTTTGAATGTTCAGGAAAAATCCATTATTGATATTTTAAATTTTATCTTACCAAATATTACCAGAAAACTTTAAACTACTTAAAATTAAAGTAAATATCTGTTGCTTTCTCAGAGTTTAAATGCTAGATTGTATCTATTTATTCTACAAATTCAAAAGTACTCAAACAACTTTTGAAAAGTTATATGTATACTCCACTTGGAGAAGCATTCACTCACAATGGTGTACTTTACAAATGAATTTTAGGTGAGGTGATTTATATTCTATTTAATACAAATAAGAGTTTATAAGCACTATTATTATATTTGTCAGTAATTTTATCTTTTTTGCAGCTTCCTTAAATATTGAGAATGTCATTTTGAGTGTCAGATACTGGACAGTTTTATGACAATTTTACAAAATTACAGTTATTAGAGGAAAGAACCTCAATTGGAAAAATGCCTCCACCAGATTGGCCTCTGGGACATCTTAAGCATTTTCTTGTTTAATAATTGATGTGGAAGAGTTCAGCAACTGTGGATGGTGCCAGCCCTGAAATGGTAATCCTGAAAATTTTAGGAAGATACACTGAGAACACAGTCCTGGCCAGCTCTGTAGCCCCTCCCCCTCTAGCTCTAAATAACTAAATAAGCTTTAAATAACTCTGCAGGCTGCAGCAGCTTGCCTGGAACTCTGTTTTTCATCAGCCAGCCTACAGTTGGCATGAGGTTCCCTTCCTGTTCTTTCTAACAGGTTTAACTACAAGAAAGTTGATTTTTTTTTAACTTCTGTAGCCCCTCCTCCTTGTGCTAGGCTTTGAGCTGTATAAGGTTCAGCTAGGCAGTGATTGACAGCTGTGTGAGCTGGACTCACCAAGGCTGGGCTGAAACCTTGCTAAAAGCCTTCCACTTAACCCTTTACTTTCCTTGCTCTGGGAAAAACAAACAAACAAACAAACAAACCCACAGAGGAAACACTTTAAGATACATTATTATACCCATACCCCCCTCCAGATAAGCCCACGAAAGCTGCATTGAAGCTGCACCCGTCCCCCCCTTTTACAGGAATACCTGAATCATGCTTTTAAACCAAAAAATTTTCTTGTTTTTTTTTTTTTTTTCTAAATGCTCCTTTTTCTCTCTAGTATTCATGATATATGTCTAAAAATTCTTTCAACTTGTTTAGGATGTCCTTTAAGGTGCAAAAATGATCCAATCCTTAATTAATTACTGGTTTTCTTTTACAGAAAAACTGTTAACTGCCTACTCCAGTTACTTTCTGATATTTTCTTCCTTAGCCATCCAAAGGGACTGGGGTGTGCTCCTAAGCAAACCATTGCAGGCATAACTTTTGCTATCCACACTATGCAGATATCCTCTGCTGGTGTTTAGCTCCTTTGTTATAATTATTTCAGGTCTATCTCCACACGAGGCCTGCTGCCACAGCTCCCCCTGAGACAGCCTCATTTACAGGGACCTACAGACAAAGCTGCCTTCCTCCAAAAATTTCATCTGACTGAGGGCTCCCGAGACAAATGCTGAACCACAGAAGACATACCCAGGACCTTCCAGCTACAGATGGACTCCTTTTGCTAAAGCCAAATCACTGTTGAACTTTGGGGAAAGTTATATGATAGTGAGGAAAGCATAATGTCTATCTAGATTAATTAATTGCTGTTCAAAAATGGATGTTATTATCCTCAAATTGTACATGTACCCATGAAACAGTTAATTGTACAATCTCTTGCCTTCTCAACTCTTACCCTTAATTCTCCTTACTACTTTGGCTTTGTTCTGCTACTCGTCTAGGCTATATATTTTCTTCTAATACTTCCATCCATTCTAAATTTTCATAACTAATGATACAGTCACATCAGTGACCCCCTCTCCCACTTTTTTCTAATAAAAAAAAGAGGAATTGTGGGGAATTACAGGCTGGTCTCCAGTGGAGCTGAGGTCTGAACCCCAATGGTCATAATTCACCTTTATGACATGGTAGGCGTTCCCTCATGCTCCTGGAACTCTGGCCCATGCCTAAGGTACCACCTCCCACAGCCCCCACAAGAGAAGCATGGTCAGTAGTCACATAAGCAATGGCCCAAGCTTATAATCTTCAGGCTAAACTCACCAGTTACCTAGCAACAGTGAAGACCATAAAAAGGGCTGTTCAGGCCCCCTCACTCTCTTACTCTTATTCCTTTGTCCTCTCACTTCTCTCACTTCTCTCCACTCTTCCCTTTCTCTGTCTTCTCTCTCCTCCCTCTTTCTCTCTCTTTCTCTCTAGCCTTCTCTCTCTCTCTCTCTCTCTCTCTCTCTCACCTTCTCTTTCCCCTGCATTTCTATAATAAAGCTCTTAAACCATAGAGTCTGTGCTCTGCTCCTTCAAGTTCCACTGCACACTCTGGTTAGTGTTGGGAACTTCTTCCTCTATTCACTCTCTCCCACAACCCTGGTGACTTTATCAAAGTAGCTCCAGGGGAGTCCCCAGGTGAGAGGCTGCCCCTTCTCCACCCACCTGCAGTGTGGGTCAGAGGCTTAGATGCTCACCAGGGGCCATGTGGAAAGCTTCCTGGCAGCCCCTCAATGCCTGCGTCCACCTGCCCAGAGCACAGGAACTCTGGCCAGACATTAGGCCCCTTTTCTTCCCCACTTTTCCCCAGCCCCCCCCCCTTATTTTGTTCCCAACACTCCACCAGATTGGCCTCTGGGTCATCCTAAGCATTTTCTTGTTTAATAATTGATGTGGAAGAGTTCAACAACTGTGGATGGTGCCAGCCCTGAAGTGGTAATCCTGAAAATTTTAGGAAGACACACTGAGAACATCATGGAAAGGAAGCCAGTAAGCTGGATACATCAGTGGCCTCTGTGTGAACTTCTGCTTCCAGCTTCCTGACCTGCTTGAGTTTCTGCTGTGAGTATCTCAGAGACAGACTGTTACCTGGAAGTATAAGTTGAAATAAACTCTTCATTCCCAACATTGCTTTTGGTCATGAGGTTTTATCTCAACAATAGAAACCCTAACAAAAACAAGGTATTAGTATACAAATGGGGGGTGGGGTGGGGCAAAGGTCAATCACCTTTGGTATAGATCCTCAGGAATTGAAAATCTTGTTTTCTTCAGACAGAGACTTTCACTGGGAATTAAATGATTAAACTAGACTAGTTTTCTGGCTGGTGAGAACCACAATTCCTAACTGTTAATGTACTCAGCACTGGAATTATGAACAGCCATGTCTATAGGGCTTTTCATTTGATAGCTAGGGATCAAACTAAAGGCCTCATGCTTATGAGGTAAACAGTTTACAAATTGAACTACGTTATCAATCTCAAAATTTTATATGAAATTTTAGTGAATACGCAATTCCATGTTTCAAGACAGTTGGTGTCTATGGAATGAAAAAGAATGTTTTTTGTTTGTTGGTTTGTTTGTTTGTTTTTTTGAGACAGGATTTCTCTGTGTAGCCCTGGCTGTCCTCTGACTCACCTTGTAGACCAGGCTGGCCTCGAACTCAGAAATCCTCCTGCCTCTGCCTCCCAAGTGCTGGGCTTAAAGGCGTGCACCACCACACCTGGCTTGGGAAAAAAAATGTTATTAAAGAGCTAATTTTAAAATGTCACATTGTAACAGAAAAACAATATCTAGGAACTGCATAATATTTGCTGATGTTATTATATATGCAAGAATTTCTTATTCGTTTGATCCTAGTACTATTTTGTAGATGTTAAATTGAGCTTGAGGAACTATGCCCAAAGTTGCAGGGTAACATGATATCAATGCCTTTAATTATTGTGCTGGGGTCTAATGGCTTTATGTCAAATACACCCATCTTATGGGTTTCGCCTTATCTACATAGTCAGAAAATCTTGAATATATTAAAACCTGTGTTTCCTTCAGTTGTTTTAGTTAGAAAAGTTCCTGTAACAATGGCAGCTTCATTCTGGATAAAAAATAATTCTCTCTACAGTTCTCTGATTTCACTTATTTCCATCTGGACTTTAACCATATCCTATATATTTCTTGTTTTATCCATATCCTATATATTAACCATATCCTATATAGTTCTCGTTGAGGGAGGCAGTGCCAGGTTTTCTGTACTCTAAATTGCCTACAAAAAATCATGGCATTATGAAACATCCAGGGCCAATTATTAAGGGATTTTAAAATCAGGGAACTATAATTTACTATATTCACTTTTAGTGAATGCGTATGATTTTTTTTTAAAGATTTATTTATTTATTATATATAAGTACACTGTAGCTGTCTTCAGACACTCCAGAAGAGGGCATCAGATTTTTTTTGTTGTTGTTGTTACAGATGGTTGTGAGCCACCATGTGGTTGCTGGGATTTGAACTCGGGACCTTCAGAAGAGCACTTGGTGCTCTTAACCACTGAGCCATCTCACCAGCCCCCGCGTATGATCTTTATTATTTATAATGACTATTATTAAGTATTAACCAACTTTCTAATGGATGTAAATATGTCATTCTTTTTGAGTCATCAAGAGTCCCATTTTTTCATTAATCACAGTGACTGCTGGTTCTATTTAGTATGTGAAAAATGCTGGTTTAGGAAACATAATAGAATATCAAACAAAAATTTTTGGGTCAGGGGAAATTTCTATCAGATAAATGTCAGAGTTAAACTTGAGTCAGTCTGACTAGCTAGCCTAGATTTAGAGTGACAGATTCAGTTGAACAAAAATCTATCAGCAATTGTTATTGCCCATGAATAAAATTGAAGGACTGATATTTTTATGACCAGGTATTTCCTTAAAAGTTTTCTGGGTATGTTTTAAGTGTGTCAGCACAGTTCTGTATAAAGAAAGGAATTTAAATAGAAATCCATAACTTTTTCTCCCATCTTATTTTTTTAAACAAAATTCCCAGGTAAATTCCTTGATTATAAATAAACCATAGATTATGAATGGTGGTCATATAGAGAATACAGGAGGAAGGAAAAAGAAAACCATAAAAACAGGAAGATAGGTGGGGTATTTGCAATGCTGGAGGAGGAGATCAGGAAGGAAGAGAATAAAGGTGGGAATTTAGGAAAGGAAAGTAGACATGTCCTGTTTATCTGCTTCCAGGATGGGTCAGTGTTCAGCTGAGTATGTGGATAAACACAAGCTGCATGAAAAAGCTCTGTGAAGACCTTTATGATGCTGGCATAGCACAGACACATTATAGGCAGACCTGACTTCATATAGCCTTGCCCCTGACATTGATCTGACTTCTGTGTACTCCTGCTTCTATTGTCTGCACAGAGAAAAATGGAAATCAGTGCTTCAGACAAGTTGCCTTTTTATGATGGAAGCTACAGGCTCCTGCGTATCCAGACTGGCTTGTTTCTCAGTTAATTTGTTTTCAAGAATTCACATGTTAAGAACTGTTTCTTACCCTCTCCTTTGTATTCCAAGCTTTTTTTCTGCGATGCTCCATCATCCCTGGTGTATATTTTACACTGTATGGATAATTAAATTATAAGATGGTTCTCAATATTTATGCCATGAAGGGCCTTATAATTCAAAATCTGACTTTTACTTACCCTTTCAATGTTTACCAACATATTTTTCTTTTAAGTTTCCATATCTTGTTTTAAGTATGTATTTTTATTTTATATTTTTGAGTATTTGTCTCAAACAAGTGCTACTGGAGGCCAAATGAGGATATCAGATCCCCAGCAACTGGAGTTAAGAACAGTTGTTAGCTATCATGCTACTGCTAGAAATCAAACCTTGGTCCCCTGTAAGAGGAAGAACTATTAACCAATAAGCCATCTCTGTACTATTTCTAGATCCTTCTTTCTATATCTTTCATGCAGAATTTAATAAAATTTTGTTTATTTATTCCAGATTTAATGTCACATATTTTTTCATATAATTTACCAATTATGCTTACATCTTTTTCTTGTTGTTGTTTGTTTTGTTGTTTTTTTTTTCCAGGTTGGTACGTGTTTTAAGACTGTCTGGGTTAAATATCATTATTTCTGTACTTCAAATGAAGAAACAGTTTGATAGATATTTATGCCAGTTAAAAAGAATCGCAGAGTTCACCTAAAACTGTACTTTTTTACTATTAACATTTTCCTTCCTGTTTCTTTGTTATATACTATCACCAGTTATATTATGTATATTTTTAATTTTCTTATTTTGGGGTTTCTTATAGGACTAAATAAGGTACTGTGTTTTCTCTGTTTTGTTCTGTGTTTCAGAACCAAGAATGGTTGCTACATTATAGGCAGGCAGTATGTATTTACTGAGTGACTAAGCTGTATGGTGAGAAGATTTCTTGCTAACATTAGGTACCTGAATATGTTAGACAAGGATCATCAAAGAATTATAGCTTGCATTTACTAGGCATTTACCAACAGGCACATGTTCATACACGATATCATGATTGGACTTTGTCATAGTGAGTAGGAGTAAAAACATTCCATGAAAGAGATCTCTTGACATAAAACACAGTCCATACCTATTCCTTTATTTTATAAAGTTTATGTAGATCTTCTCAAGCCTTTAGATATTGTGTTATAGAATTATTAGTACTTGTTATATAGGTTTCAACAAAAAAAAATTCTGTAATTGCTCCTCAAAATGGAGATACCAATAAGTGAGAAGTTTCACTAGAAAATAAAAAACTATCATATAGATTACAGAGAAATCTGAAGTCCAGTGATATTAGGAAACATGTGACCATCACAAGGCAATTTGCAGTAACTACCCTTAGCCACTTTGAACTAAAACTTGCATTCCTAAATTAGCCAATACACTGCCACTTGGAAAGTTATTTTAAAAGCAGAAGAAAACAGACCCTTACTGGCATTAAGTGTTTGTAATTATGTGTGAATTTTCAAAGAAATGTCATTTGTCACTTCAGATTTCAGTAAAGAATAATGAAACTACTTATGTCTAGGGGTTTATCTTAGATGAGTTGGAAATTAACTCCCTAGACATACTGACTACATAATATGCTGATAACATACATGTTGACTGTGATTTGACTAATATGGTCAATATAGAGATAGCTATCTTCACTTTCTTCTATCTTTTTTTATCCTTCCCCCCATATTTGCTCTTATCCTTTCTCCACATTTCCTTGAAGCCTGCTCATATGCACAAATAGAAACGTAGACATTTTATGTGAATGACTGCTAAGATAAATTGTCTTAAGTTTCTATGTTGCAATGAGTAATGAATCTTCATCAGACCAATATAATTCTGTTTATATTTATGTTTGGCTACACAAAACAGAAAAGGAAAAAGCAAGTGGAGAAGTTGGGAGTAGAAAGAATTAGCAAGATGTAGGCCACTATAGGGATGATTTCTCAGGATAAAAAGCAATGTGTTAGGATTGTTTTCTGAAAGTCTGGAACCTAATTGCCCCATGTTAAACCATCTGTGTAGTCTCATTTTCATGAACTGAATTAGGATCACAGGGTTAGCTCTTATTTATAAAAATGAGTGCAGAATTTTGGGTGGGTGGTTACAGAAAATTTCTGAAATCTTTGCCAAATTTTTCATATTTTATTTGGAAATAAGAAAGAGTAGGAAGAAGGAGGGAGAGAGAGAGAGAGAGAGAGAGAGAGAGAGAGAGAGAGAGAATCTGAGCCCACATTCTTTTTATTGACTATTTTCTATTTGACTAAAGACACTGACAATACTTTTTTGCCTAAATCAGTTATTATTAATGGCTTCTTTTGATTTTTGAATCTGCATATGTGATTATTAACAATATTTGTGTATTGCCACTAATTTATTGCTTCTTTTTTCTCATCTTATTATTTTATGTGTGTGGCTGTTTTTTTCTGCATATATTTCTATGCACTACTTGCAATCTTTGTGCCCACAGAAGCCAGACAAAGACATCAGATCTCAAAAACTGTAGTGATAAGTGATTATGAGCCACTATGTCTAGTGTTAGAAACAAATCCAAGATCTTCTGGAAAGACATTCAGTGCTATTAACATCTGAGCACTCTTCCCAGACCCCTGCCACTGATTTAATTGTGTATTCTACTAAAGTTTATGATTAGAATCTGTCAAAAAACATTAAAATATAGTACTAGGCAAGCAGCTGATTTCTACATAAGAGAAACATATACAATCAGTCATATTTGTATATGTGTATATGCACATATATGTCTGTTAGTATATATGTTTGTCTGTCTATGGTCAAATCTTCTAATTTTGGCAAATTGCTTTATTTACCAAGTTCCCTGCTTTATCTTCTAGAAAACAAGTTGAACAATATTAGCCTTTGATGAACTACTGTTAAAGGCAACTACTCTATATAATTTACGGTGATCTCAGCAGTTTTTAGTAGCAGCAGCATCGTCTGTAGTTATGGTCTTTATTTTCCTGCCTCCTGTTCTTATATAGTTACACCTGAACATTCAGGCATAGAATCCACAGTTGAGAGAGAGCAAGCAACATTTGTTTTCTGTGTATTTCATATTATGTAGTAAAAAGTAAAATTGAAGAAAATAAATAATATAACAGTATTGCTGCCTAGCATAGCAGTTAGTGAGAATCAATATCAGGTTGTCATTGTAACAGTATTTGAATACAAATGAGACAGATGAGAGCAGAAAACTAGAAAGATATATGAGCAGGACTGATGAAGGCAAAATTGCTCATTTGTGTATTGGAGGCAGAGATTGAGTGCAGGGCTTCACTGACATAAACTTCTAAGCTCTTCTTCAGAGACTTGTGGTTGCTTTCTATGTGGTCCAGGTAGATAGTTTAAAGATTTTTGCTTTTCCCTACATCTATGTAACCTTTGAAGGTGATAATATAAACGTAGAAGCATAGTTTTAAACATCATTTCTGTGTAATGGGAGTGAGTGAGAGGGCACTCTGATGAAGGAGCACAGGTTGTTCACTCAGCAGCCTTCTGCGGGATGATTCTCTTGCTACAGTCATATGTGCAATCTGGTATTTCATTTCCAAGTTTGGTGTTTTAAAATAATATTCTTTGAAACATTTGTCTCAGTTTTTTTTTTTCTATGAAGGGGCACTATGACAAAAGCAACACATATATGAAGCACGTAATTTGGTTCTTCATTAGAGTTTCAATTAGTAGGTGCGGGGACAGTAGCTTCTACCTATTGCCAAGATGAAGGTAGAGAGAGAGCAGACCTGTCTTTTGAAACTTTTCCTCATAATCTGTCCTAAACATTGCACTAACTAGGGAGCCAGCATTCAAATCTGGGGACCTGGAAGCCATTCTCTTTCCAACCTCCACAGTGTTTCATTGCATTTTCTATCAGTCTAATTATATAAATATCAAAACTTTACATAGTTACTTATATGATATGATCTAAAACATATTCTTTAAAGTAAATTCTAGCTTCTGGCCCTTCTATTTCTTATCTAGAGTTAGTAATGCATTTAGTAAAGAAAGGATCCCTTCACTGAACTAAATAACACTATTTGATTACTGCAGATCGACATGCTATTACATAGAGTTTTTATATGGTTTTATGCAAACTAAGGCTACAGGCATATTTTTAATTATGAGCAAACAGAGAACTTGGAGTTTCAATCCTAGAGATTTATTGGAGATTTCTTTGTACATTTTAAAAGAACCAGTATTATTCACAATTGTGACTACTGAATTCTAGGAAAGACACATATTCATTACAGTAGATTTTTTTTTTTTAATTTCTATCTATCTGCCTCTTGAATGGGTAAGCTGCAATCAGGATTATTTAGTGTGTTATGTATTTTGATTTGGAAAATCTAATCTGTACAATGATAAGGGGACTTAACTAATACCTTCCATCCTTTGTGGTATATTGAGCTCCATATAAACTGACTAATGCATTGTTTGTTGGGATTATAAAAAGATAGATATAAGAATATGTTCTATGCAGATGTGGTGAGGTATGGGGGAAAGGAGTGATTCATCCAGCCCATTACAGGGCATCCTGTCTCCCTGAGGGACCAGCCACATGACGGTATAGTATAGAATAGAGTTTTTTCAGGACATGGGGAGGGAAGTTAAGAGGCTAGTAGAGGCAGAGAAAGGCAGAGAGAGGGAAAGAGTAGAGAACTAAAGGCTGGCCATGACCACATGGAGAGATGGGGAAGGCAAGGGTGAAGGGAAGAGCACAAGAGTGCAAGAGAGAACCAAGGGGTAAGAAGGAGTGAGAGAGGGAGGAGGGGGAAGCAGCCCCTTTTATAGTGGGCCAGGCCTACCTGGCTGTTATCAAGTCATTTTGCGGAGGAGCATACCTGGCTGTTGCCAGGTAACTGAGGGGTGGAGTTTAGACAAAATGATACCATTGTTTGCATTAAATATAGGTAATTATGCTTCTAAACAGGTCTTCTTTTCATTAATAAAAAAATGATAGATTTCCAAGTGTCAAGAATCACTGATTTTAATAAATTAGAAAAAGTAAAAAGACAAAAACTGTATAACATTTGTAATTGAAGCAATCTCCAACTAGAGCTACAATGCTTGGCTTTTAGTAAGTTAGAAGCACATATTTTAATTGAGGAATACCATTCTAAATACCCAGGTCCTTCCTCAGTGAACGCTACAAAATCAGGTCATTGTGAATTGTACTAAATAATATATTGCTATAAAAGGAGGTTGGATTTCTCATGGAAAGCAAATGAAGTTTTTGGTTAATTATTTTATATCATTTTTATTTATCGTATTGTAGAGTACCATGAATATCAAAATTTCAAAAACACCAAAATATGGTGAGATGATTGATACAATTACGCTTAAGTTATTGTTTTGAAAATTTTGCAAGTTGCAACTTATAAACAGCTTGAGGTTATTGATCCTAAAAATCTGTTTGGCTCCCACAGCAGAAACAAAAGCAACGCACATCAGTTTGAAAACAAAACATTTTCTTTTGTTTCTCAAAAGGATAAAGCTTTAAGCAATACAATGAATGACTGTGGGGCGCTTTACTCAGAGATGCATAATGTGAGTGCATTTTTATTAAAATGCTGTTTATGGGCTCTCATTCAGCCTGAGAGTGCACCTGTGTAGGTTATTAAGGAAAAAAGTCAGTCATTGATGGTCAACGGACCTGCCATTGAGCATTAGACAGCATTTTCTGCTCACTGCTCCAATTGTGAACCCTTGAAAACTCTAACAAGGCAGAGTGAAGGGGGTGAATTGAAATAAGCAGAGGGTCACAGTTAGGTGAGTAAGTTAGGAAGGTTTAGTTTAGACAACATTTGAACTTAACAGGACTTTTCACATAGGACAAACATATCACACTTAATTCTGCAGCCTCAGGAACATCATTTTAGCAAATTTAGCCCCCCCCCCCCCACACACACACACTCTCTCCTTGTGGATGCTGAAAATGTGTTATAACCAAGCTTCCCTGTTACATGCTGATCTCTTCTGTGATTGCATTATGATTAAGGCTGCAAATGTTTAGCTACAATTCGGTCTCAGCATTTGTAGCTTTTTATTTGGAGAGAGTAGTAAATAAGCAGTGTTAAAAAGGCTAAAGAAACATGTGGACTGTGGAAGACAGTAGACACACGGAAGGAAGGAAAGTGTTGGCAAAGCAAGCAGCAAGCAATACCTTAACCTGAAGCTCTGCAGAGCAATCTGTCTACAGGATGGGTGAGGGCCCCAGAGGCAATAGTTTTGAAAGCTAACTAGTACACACTGGAGTTTTCTTTTGAAAAACTAAGAGCTGTAAAGTCTTCCTCTGGTTTACATCTCAAGCAGGAATGTTGGGAAGCTAAGCAATGTTGGCAGTTTACAGTAGCCTTCATCTGCTTTGGACACAATGCTCATCGTTTCACAAATCTGTTATACCTGTTATCACCATTTTTCTAAAGCCAATATAAAAGCAGGCATCCCCATGCATGGTATTTGCACTGCACACACAGCATCAGAATATATGCTGTTGTATGGGCTTTATGAAAATTAAGAAAGGCAGTGGCTTTTATGGTGGCCCATGTCTGTAATCCTTTAACTTCACAGGGGAAAGAGCAACTGTAGGCTCTCAATAGATTTAGCTCAGATTGTTCTACATAACAGGTTGCATGCTAGTCAGAGTTATACCAGAGACTCTCTCAAAAGCCCAGAATATACAAAAATATGGCAAAACTACTCTAAATAAAATAAAATTTGATTATTAGTCTTATAAAAATTGTAACTACTTAGCAGAGTTAGCATTACAGAGGGATCAAAAAGCTGAGGTCCAATCACAGGAACTCTAACACTGAAGATCGAATACAAATCAATGTCATTGATGAGGAGTCCCAGAGCCCTGAGTCAAGAAGCAGAAAACAGTACTGAGTTAAGATCATCTGGATGGTCTTGATCCTGCAGCCTCAGGAACTTCATTTTGGCTGAGGAGGCTGCTCAGCAGTTAAGAAAAGTCTCCTTTGTTCTTCCACAGAATTTGTTTTCATTCCTAGATTCCACATGGCAGCCACAACCTTCTATAACTCTAGTTCTCTGGAAGCTGATACAGTCTCCTGGCCTCCAAATTTACAGATATCAATGCAGGCAAAATACTCATAATATAAACACAAATCTTTCAAAATAAAATCCCTGAGTAGTTATCAAAATAATCACCTGCCTGTTTTTTTTCTCCCAGTAATCGTTCAATGTGTTGTGTGGAAAGAAGGGCCATAGCAGAAGAAAATTATTGAAATCCTGCAAATAATACTTTGATTCTAGGCTTTGATAGTTCTTACAAATAAGAGCTAAAAAATGCATGTTTGTGTCCTTGTGGGTAACATGGTGAATGTATAAAGGACAGAGAACAACCTTCTGATGTGTGCTTTCACCTTGTTCTGAGACTCAGTCTCTGATGTTATCATGGAAGCTTTGCAGGTCTCTCCAAGCTGGTTGGTCTGTGAGTTTGAGGAGATTCTCTTCTGTTTCCAACTTCCGGGTCTTTTTCATGCACTTCTTTATACTCTTTGGTAGCAGTTTCTAAAATAAATTCATTACAGTTACAATGACTTAATGTTGTCTTCAAGTAAAATATAGAAACTTTGTAACTACATAGATGCATTTATCTCTCCAGTGTTATTTTATGGAAACATAAAACTACATGATTTATTTAATTTATATATACACATATACAGCATTGTATGAATATGTTACATAGTATATATCTACAGCTGTAAAATAAAATGCCATTTTTCCTTTACCTATCCCTTTATTATAAATATATTAGAGGAAAATGTATATTTTCATATTTAAGTAGGCAGTTAATGTTGCATATATCTCCATTCATTACTGAAGATCCACTTTGCATTTTACTTTCTTCAGTATGTAAGGCATTTTTGTAGGTTTCTTGCAGGGCAAGGCTTTTGGAAAATGTATCTATTTTTCCCCCTTGAGATGGGCTTTATGTAGTATAGATTGTTCCAAACTAATTATAGTGCCAACAATTACCTTGACATTCAGATATGTCTGACTCAACATCTATAACCCTGGCATTACAGGCATGTTCCTCCACATTCAGTTTAGTAGAGTTTTTTTTTTTAACTTTTTTTTTCTCTTTATTAGATATTTTCTTCATTTACATTTCACATGTTATCCAGAAATTTTCCCTTACCCTCCCGCGTCCCCTCCCTGCTCCCCTACCCACCCCCTCCCACGTAATGGCCCTGGCATTCCCCTGTTCTGGGGCATATAGAGTCTGTATGACCAAAGGGCCTCTCCTCCCAATGATGGCCAACTAGACCATCTTCTTCCATATATGCAGCTAGAGACATGAGCGCAGGGGGAACTAGTTAGTTCATGTTATTCTTCCACCTAGAGGGTTGAAGNCCAGAAGAGTTTCCATCTGGTTATAAGGACACATGTTCCACTATGTTCATAGCAGCCTTATTCATAATAGCCAGAAGCTGGAAAGAACCCAGATGTCCCTCAACAGAGGAATGGATACAAAAAATTTGGTACATTTACACAATGGAGTACTACTCAGCTATTAGAAACAATGAATATATAAAATTCCTAGGCAAAAGGATGGATCTGGAGGATTTCATCCTGAGTGAGGTAACCCAATCACAAAAGAACTCACATAATATGTACTCACTGATATGTGGATACTAGCCCAGAAGCCTAGACTACCCAGGATACAACTTACTAAACACATGAATCTCAAGAAGAATGAAGTTTAGTAGAGTTTTATGCATTGAACCAAAGCCTTCATGATAAACAAGAGCTTTCTCAACAGAACCTCATCCAAGCCATAGAAATGTTGGATTTGGGGCTTTAATTATATTACAGATGATATTGCATAGAAAGAGATGTTGTATTAATTTCCTCCATGCATACTTGAGCTTAAATTATTTTTATTCTATCTTCATGTTTACCAAATCTTTTCCTTCTATTTTTCTTTTATTACATATAACCCATATATATGTAACAAATTCAGATATTGAATTTATGAAATATACACATTGCTCACATTTGATTGTTTTGTGATAGGTTGATTTTCCTACATATGAAGATACTGTCTTTTTCTCCATTCAGAATGAATGCTGTATCTTGGGAATATGCACAAAGGAATCTCCATCCATACTAGCACCAAGACCTTTGGTCAACTCTGTTCATAATAGGCAGAAATTGGAACTGACTTAGATTTTCCTCAGCACATGAATGGACAAAGAAAATGTGTTAGGTGCATTTACACAGTGGAATATTCCTCATCCATTAAAATTAAAATAATGTCTGCCAGTGGTGACTCTCATCTTTTATAATGGGAAGTCAGAGACAGGGCGATCTCTGAGTTCAAGATCAGATTTATCTACAGAATGAATTCCCAGATAGTCGGAGCTACACAAAGCCTGTCTTGAAAACAAAACAAACCCAGTGAAATAAAATTTTAAAAGTCATAAAATTTGTGGGTAAATGACCAACAGAAAAGGTATTATAAGGCATATTTGGAGGTCTCTCATCTCATAATGTTCAGAGATCACCCCTTTTTATGATTTTTATCTCATTTTATTTTTTTCTTATATTTTTCCCCTTTGAGTGCTTCACATATATATTATGGCATTCAGTTTATTAGTTTTATGGAATGGTTGGATGTGAAAATTAAATGGTTCTCTGCATTTACATCTGTTTATTGTGCATTTTCTTGGGATCTTTTTTTCTGTCTGTTTGGTATTTTTTCTTTGTTCATTTGTTTGTTTTGTCCCATCCCAATGTGTCAGGTTTTGCTATATCTCACTATGTTGTATTATTATCCATTAGAGGCCTGCTTGTTTTCTAATGAGAAACAGAAAGGACATAGGGTCACGTCGAGGGAGTTGGGGAGGAAATGGGAAGAGGAGGGGGGAGAGAAACTATAATCAGAACATATTATATTAGGAGAAATCTAAGTTTGATAAAAGAAACAAATAAATGTGCTATTCTCTAATTTGGGCACCTGGGCTATTTTTAGATGTATGTTGTCTATTTTAATATTATATATACTATTTATGGTTCCTATAAGAGTACTTAAAGTTCTAAATAAGTACAAGATTTATTATTTGTAGTAAAAAATTCCAAGGACCAGAATGATTTTTGAGTAATTGACATGCATTCTCCTTCCAGAGAAGCAGAGTTTGGGTGCCAGGATACAATTCAGATAGGATACACAACAGACAATATGTAACTCCAGATCTTGATGACCTAACTGCCCTCTTCTGGTCATATTTTGTAGTTGCACTCATCTGTACACTGTCCCATCACCCCCATACACATACACATACACACTCACATATACACACATACTTTAAAAATTAAGAAGGAGGCTTGAGAGATGTCATATCAGTTAAGAACACTCGTCTTACAGAGGACCTGGATTTGGTTCCTAGCACTCACAAGGTAGTTCAAAAACATCAGTAACTCCAGTCTCAGGCTGTCTTATGCCCATAGACATTTCAAACACATGATGTACTTATATACATGACAGTCAAAGCACTCACACATAAAATTAAATACCTAAGTAAAGATATAATAAAAATACACAAAAGTCATAGGAATCTGTCATTTCCCTTCAAGATTTATGTATGTGTTCACATATTGTTTAAGCATATATTTAAGTTCACTAAACTAAAACTGAAAAATCTGGTATCCTATTTTTGATGATACCTTTAAGACAATTTTACTACTTTTTTCCTCAGTTGGTATGTGTGCAGTAAGAATTTAACATAGGTATTTCAGTGTTCATGTTGATTTTTTTTAGTACTGTTTAATAGTGTGATCTTTTTATTGAGGATGGGGAATAAGTGTCTAGTTTTCCCACCAACTATTTTTAGGCCTTAACAAGAACAAAAGTCTAGACATTTCTATGATAATTTTATCTGGTCCTCATTACACTGGCTGGATCATATTCTCAGATAGAATAAAAAAGACCTTATCACATAAAATAAGAATAGGTGTTGCACCAATATTTTACCAATATTTTAGTAAGACTCAAACACATAAGGAACTGAATTAGGAGAAATGAAACAAACTGAGTTATAGATTTATGTCTCTTGTTTAGCTATGGGTCTTACAAAATTTCTCAGTAAGAACTCTGTGGTTTTAAGGTTATCAGCTATTATGATAAATATAAAACTAGCAGTACATTTACATGTTGTTTGACTATTTGGGTCAGGGGAAGTATAGTTGTGATATCATCTATTCAGAGTAATACTCTTTATCTTATAATCTTTCTTCTGATTCTTCACATAAGTGTTCCAAGTTCAACGAAACCCTACCAGAAAATATAGAAATACTATTAGACAATTATAAATCAAAACATAAGCATAGTAATATTAACAGTGATTTAGGAATTGGGGTCATTTCAGAAATAGCTATTTCTGAATTTGTTGGCTTTGTTATCAAGGTGACCTCTTCCTGAACTCAATTTCTATTCACATCTTATAATTGAACTCCTTAAGAGGAAAGTTAAACATTTCAATATTTCATATGTCAAGTCAGGAATGCTTGCCTCACTAAGAAATATCATTGCAAATTCTTATCAAGTAGCATGGAATTGCTCAACAAAAGCACACCATCAAACCATGCAGAAGACAAAGTATAGCAGAATTGTAAGCTGAAAGTGAATTTAGAAAACAGTTGAATTTTCCTTAGTTTTTGGAGCCATAAAAGAAGCTTGACCACAGAGGAAGCCAAACATCTTTGCTGTGGTTTTCATCCTCAAGAATGCTATGTTTTTCTTTGAGAATACTTCCCACTGGGGAGGTGCTTACACACTTAAGCCTCTGATTAGAAGCAGGTTGCCCAAACCTTGGGTAGAGTTTTTGAACTGCCTTCTGCATGAGGTTTCACTCAGCTTTTCCAAACAACAAAACTATCAGGCAATTTTTGGTTATGTTAGAAAATAGCATAAAAGTTATTGAACAGCACTTCCCAAGACTCAACATCTTTTGGGAAATCTGTCAAGGCTACAAAGCTTGACACAAGCTACATTTTATCTGTACTCTGTACTCCATTTTTAACGGGGTTATTTGAATTTCTGGAGTACATCTTCTTGAGTTCTTTGTATATATTGGATATTAATCCCCTATCAGATTTAAGATTGGTAAAAAGCCTTTCCCAATCTGTTGGTGGCCATTTTGGCTTATTGACAGTATCTTTTGCCTTACAGAAGCTTTGCAATTTTATGAGGTCCCATTTTTCAATTCTTGATCTTACAGCATAAGCCATTGATGCTCTGTTTAGGAATTTTTTCCCCTGTGCTCATATCTTTGAGGCTTTTCCTCACATTTTCCTCCATTAATTACAGTGTTTCTGGTTTTATGTGGAAGTCTTTGATCCACTTAGACTTGAGCATTTTACAAGAGATAAGAATGGATCAGTTTGCATTCTTTAATATAATAACTGCCAGTTGTGCCAGCCCCATTTGTTAAAAATGCTATCTTTTTTTCCACTGGATGGTTTTAGCTCCCTTGTCAAAGATCAAGTGAACATAGGTGTGTGGATTCATTTCTGGGTCTTCAATTCTATTCCATTAATGTACCTGTTTGTCACTGTACCAGTATCATGCAGTTTTTTATCACAATTGCTCTGTAGTACAGCTCAATGTCAGGCATAGTGATTTCACCAGAGGTTTTTTTTTTTTTACTGTTTAGAATAGTTTTTGCTATCCTAGATTTTTTATTATTCCAGATGAATTTGAAAATTGCCCTTTCTAACTCAGTGAAGAATTGAGTTGGAATTTTGATGGTGATTGCATTGAATCTGTAGATTGCTTTCGGCAGGATAGCCATTTTTAGAAATGTTTTTAGAGCTATTAGAAAACTCACATTTACACAGTAGTTGATAAAAATATCCCTCTGTATTATACAAAAAGGGAGGAATGGACTACTGACAGACATGATGAATGATTAGTGGGACTTGACTTCTTTCTCTTCTTCAGACGTTGACTCTGATTTTACATTTCTCCTTCTGACCTTAAGCAGATTATTTTTCTGTTGATTGGTTTTTGCAGAGACCCACAAATTTTATTATTTTCCTTTTTTAAAATCTATGTTATTCAAAAACATTTTATGATTATAAGTGGTTATCAATAAATAGCTAAACCAAAATGCTGACTTTCATTTTAGAGCATGAAGAGCCAAGTTATTTTTTTTATTTATGTACATGCTTGTATGTATACGTAGTGTTCTTTTATACCAGGTTAAAATAATTGTTGGATTTGTTAGTTCTCATATATTTTAAATTTATAATGTTAATGCTTAGGAAATTATGTATAGAGTTATAATTTTCTCTTTAGAGGAATATAGTGACTGTCTTCCCTACACAAAAAATAGGATCCTTGATATAAAGACAACACATATGCAACTCTCTAATTAACCACTTAGAATATGTTGTCACAGTTCCACTGTTAAAAATACTGGTAGAGCAAAACTAGTTGATTCTCCCTAATTAACCAGTAGAAAATTCTAATTGTTGGAACACATTTTTATCACTTTCTTGATTTTGTCTCACTGTGAGCAAGTCCCTCCCACTTCTTACAGTGATATTAGGGTTAAAAAATATTTTGCCACCATTGCCTTAATAATTTCAACATAATAGCATTTGAGATGTTTGGCTTCTTTCATTTACTGATAATCATCATGCCCCTAAATTTATGACTTCATCTTTATGCTATTTTCAAAACTACTTCTTTGTTTCCATTTGTTAGACCATGACTTACCCCTTCTCTACTGTTTCCATGAATTTCTGTCTACTTAATTTTTAAAACTCCTGGTTTGACTTTGAGCTTCATCCAAGTTTTCATTTCTCTTTTCTAGCTTCATAGTGGATATTTTCATGGAGATGACCTAACATGGTTTCATATGTATAAATTTTAACTATCCATCCCCTGCTTTAGTGATGTCTTATTCCAAACTTAACTAGTTAAGTGGTTTTCTCTGCTTCTGTTAATCTAGAATATTCTGAGAGTTCCTGTAAAATAATTTTCCAAAATCAACACCATCTCATTATTTCCTTTTCAATAACTTCTGCATGCCTAACACTATTTGCTTCCAATGTGTTCATACACATCCAGTTCATATAACTTTTCCTAATTTATTGCAATAATATATTCTAATTGGTCTCTGGGATCTCCCTTTGAAATCTATCCAGTACTCTATTGCCAGTTTAATCTTCTTAATATTATTTTCTGTAGCAGAATACCTCCAATGACCTTCTGCTCTATCCAAAGCAATTTATTCCCATATCTTGATTATTACCATGTATTTTGTTTGAATATGTGCCACCACTTACATCATTGTGCTCTCCTGAAATACTCTTTTAATTCTTTCCTCATACCTACCTGCATTCTGCGTTGCTTTTGGTGCACTGCTTTCAGAGGTTTTGCTTAAACATTGTCTTAGTTATGATTGCTGTTGATGAGATAAAACACCATGACCGAAAACATCTTGGTAAGGAAAGGTTTATTTGGCTTGCACTTTCACATTGTAGTTCATCATTGAAGGCTGTCAGGACAAGAATTCAAACATGGTAGGAAATTAGAGGCAGGAGATAATGCAAAGATGATACACACCATCCCAGAGAAGGTACCATCCACAACCATGGCCCTTCCCAATGCCCTAGAGTCAAATATCATAGAGACATGTTATCAGTTGAAGTTTCCTTCTTTCACATAACTATAGCTTGTGTCAAGAGGCCATAAAACTACTCAGCACAATAGATGCTTGTCAACTTGACATACAAATACAACATTATAAAGCCACAACTTTTCATTCTTGTTCATTACAAAGATCACATGTTATTAATAACACTACAATACAAAAATATTTTATAAATTTAAAAATTCCAAAAGCCTTTCCAAATTCAAACATGTTGTAATTTAATTCCTTTAAAAATCCAAAGTCTGTTTTAAAAGGTAAACCTTCTTTAAAAATTCAGGCCTCTACTGTGGGATCTTGTAAAAGGTATTCTGTAATTTGCAAGGCAACAAGAATGTTTTCAGGAAAGTTACAGTTGTGAAATTTAGAATTGAACAAGATAGTTTCAGAGCTGCAAATAATACATTTTGTTCATTATATCTACCTAGTAGATGGCTTTTATTATCACAACCATAAGAAACAAATGCACTCTGTAACATTACTTATCATTGGTATTTAGTTCTTTGAGCGTCTATTATCAAATTTCCAATAAATATCAATGATACATATTTAATACTTTGAACAATTACTTTTGAGGATTTTTTTTCTGCTTTTGGTTTCCTGTTGTTGTTTTTTTATTTGTTTTGTTTTACAAGCCTGAGAATTGAGACTAATGGATGGCATGTATCTATTTATCATCTACTGTTTATTCTTTTCAGTTCTGGGAACTAAACTTAGGACTTTGAGCATGCTGGTAATCCCTGCACCACTTAGTTATAGACCCAAAATTTTTGATTCATGTGGATGAAGCATGTTTTATTACTGAGTAACATAATCTAACTTTGACTTTGTTTCATAGGAGAGCAAAGCTGGAACTTGTGATTATACTCTATCAGCTTATTGTGTAGCTCAGGTAACAAGTTTTTAACACCAGGCCCAGAAATCAAGTGTCTACTACTTGAGTGACATTGAATATCATCCCAAGATAAAGAGATAAAAACAAGCCTAATGACATCCATGTTACAAATATGAGCAGAGCCTGAGACATGTGGTACTATGAATGCATCATTAAGAATACAGGTGTCTTGCAGATTGTATCTTGGGTGTTCTAAGTATCTGGGCTAATATCCATTTATCAGTGAGCACATATCCAATGACTTCTTTTGTGATTGGGAACGCCAGGGCCAAGAAGTGGGATTGGGTGGGCAGGGGAGCAGGGAGGGGGGAGGGGGGAGGGGACTTTCGGAATAGCATTTGAAATGTAAATTAAGAAAATATCTAATAAAATAAATAAATAAATAAAAGAAAGAAAGAATACAGGTATCAAGTGATCAGTGAAGATTCTTTGAAGGAGGGAAATTTTAACTGGTTTCGGCATAAATAATAGTTGATTATCTGGGTAAAAAGGGGAAAGAAGTTTGGGATACAATATAGACCAAAAAGAAACATAGGCCGTAGGCCATATAAATAAGGAAAGTAGGACTAAATCCATCTGTGATTAATTAGTAAAAGGAAAATAATGCATTAGAAATATTAAGAACAGTCTTGGTCAGAGTGGTAATGGAACTCTGAAAAAAAAAGAGTGGAGTGGTGAGAGGAAGAAGAGGGAGAGAAGAGGGAGGGGAAGGAGAGAAAGAGGAAGAGGGAGAGGGAAAGGGAGGGGAGGGGAAAGGAGGGTAAATGAGAGGGAGGCAGGGAAATAGGAGGGGAAGGGGAAGAGAGAAATCTCCATCTGTCCTGTTCTCCAGCTGTTCCAAATCTGTCCCTCATTATTTGTGAGTCAATTCCCATATTTATAAACTTCCTTTATGTTTATGATATGATGGCAACAAAGAATCTTGTCTAATGCAGGCTTTTTTTTTTTTTTTTTTTTTACATTGCCTTAAAGGACTTTCAGGGTTTCATGTATTATTTTTACATATAGCTTTTATGTCACCTGAACATACACCTCAAAATGTATAATACATACATACAGGCACACACTCATCAGAACAGTTTGTTAAAGGAAATTGCGAAAGCATTTTTCATACAAGCTTAATAAAAAGTAGACATGAAAAAAGTAAAGGTATGACTCTAGGAGACAGGCTAAATTAACACGTCACATGTCTGACACATTGTGCCCTCTGGTAAGGGGCCTTTTAAAATGTCTGTGCAACTGTGCTTATGTATGCTTACATAGACCTCCATTCTAAAGCTAATGACACAGTTTAGATATTTTGTGCTCTGATGCATCTCTTATGGAATTTTCCAAATTATAGTCATTTGACAACAAACATGCTTTATACTCTTTGTGCCCAGACCCCCCCAAAAATGTGAGAGTAGTTTCAATATCTGCTTGTCAAGCCAAACATAAATTATATGTTGATATGGAAGGAGAATGAGAAATAATTAAGCTTTGAACAATAATAAACCCATGAAAGATCTTCTATTAATGAAACTCTAGGAAATTTTGATATGTTCATATTACTTTTTAGATAATACTGATAAGAATGCTATTTAGGGAAGCATTTTCTTAGTGATTGATGGGGGTAGGCCCAGTCCCTGTGGGTAGTACCACCTCTGAGCTAGTAGTTCTGGATTCCATAAGAAAGAAGGCTGAGAAAGCCATGTGGACAGTCTGTGTGTTGTGTCCGTACCTATCAGGTGCACACATATGTATAGAATGCAAACACAGATGTGTAAATGTGTGGAGAAGTCAGAGGATAACTTCAAGTGTCTTTACTCATAAACTTTTTGTCTTATATGGGGTTCCTCAGTGGCCAGGAACTAGCTGAGTAGGGTAGACCAGATGGCAACAAGTTCCTGGGATGCAGCTATCTCAGTTTATTCAAGATTGCCATGCCCAGCTTTCTATATGAATTCTGACAACTGAGCTTGGCTTCCCATATTTGTTAGGTAAACACCTTAACTTTTACTCCAGGTCAATGCTGTTTTAAATTTATGAAATTATGACTGTGAAATAAGGCTATAGATGATTTAACCATTACAAAATTAACATTTGAACATCTATAAAGTGATTTAGATGAACTATTATAAGTAAAATAGTTTTTAATTGAGTAATCCTTTTACTTAGTTAAGGTTTCCTGCTACTTTCATTTGTTGTTGATACACTTATTCTTTGAAAGAATATAAAGATCGATTATTTTATTTTATTTTATTTTTGGTTTTTCAAGACAGGGTTTCTCTGTGTAGCCCTGGCTGTCCTGGAACTCACTTTGTAGACCAGGCTGGCCTCAAACTCAGAAATTTGCCTGCCTCTGCCTCCCAAGTGCTGGGATTAAAGGCGTGCTCCACCACTAAGATCGATAATTTTAATCAGTTGTTTGGCTTTATATCAGCATTTCAGTATTCAAAGGTAATGAATAACTCCAGTGTCAGATCTATTATGAAATGGTTTAGAGCTGGTAGTCTCCAGCTCATTAGAAAATTGCAGAAAATTCCAAATAGCTGAAAATTCACTGCCAAATAAATAAAGATGTTACAGTCCAGAATATTCAGATGCATTTGTTTGAACAGAGTGTCTTCAGGTCCTCAACTTTACTATATATAGATGATTTCATTTTTAAGAAATCGGAAAGAACAATAAAAGAGAGTTCATACTAAACAAACTATATTAGCAGCAGAAACAGAAGTCATCTCAACAAGGATGCAATCCTCTTGTCTAGAGAGTGAATTCCTTGCCATGATATTGCATAAGTTTCAACAGCCAAAACACTAACATATATCTGCGAAAATTGGAAAGTTTAGTTTGTAGGAGTGGGCTCCATGCCCTGAAGTGAAATGATTCTATAACTTTCCTTTGCCAGAAGCTACATCCTGAGATATGTGCTGGGAACCATGAAGATGATATCAGCACACACTGCCTCCTCCATGTGCCTACCTTATTAGTCCTGTCAAAAGGGTATCTTTCCTTGCAAGTGAAAGCATTACTCTGCAACAAAGTTGCCAAAATGACAGTGTAATGACAATCAAGAACTGATAAAATCTTTATCTGCTTTTATTCTTAAAAGAAAGAGCACATGATTCCAGTTATTATCTCTAGTTAAAGTACTTAAGATAATATGTATAACCATAAACTACTGTTATTGGCACATGTGCTTTTTTCATTTAATTTTTGACCTATCAGCTGACATAACCTAGACTATCCTGAAAAGACAGTTTCAGTGAGGAATTACCTAGATCAGGCTGGTCTGTGTGTATGACTGACTCTTAATTGTCATTTGAAGTGGAAGGTTGCAGAACGCAAACAACCATTTTAAAAAGAAAGTCCTTGAACAGTAAAAGTAGGAAAATCGGGCAAAAAAGTAAGAAGGCAGAACGGGCACTGTTTCCTGTTTTTGAGTGTGCATGTGATGTGACCAGTATCTTAAGCTCCTACTTCTCTGATTTCCCTTCAATGGTGACTGGAAAACAGAACTACAAGTTGAAATAAATTCTTTCTACTAAAGTTGTGTTTGTGGTTTTATTACAGCAGCAAAAGCAAAATGGAACTAGCACACCATGTCTTTCTACAACACCATGAATCCTTTAAGTATTGTTTGTTTGAATGGCCTTCTTTATTGTTCCCACTATCTTGACTACTTTGGGTACAAAGTTAGCACATTGCAACATTCTTGGTGGCACAGAGCTTCTTGTTTCAGCACAAAATAACCGAGGCAGCAGGATCCGGAGTTAAAGGTCAGTCTAGATTACAATGAGAGACTCTCTATTGCTAATAATATTTACTTCAATTAAATATAGAATATCCAGTGCTCAAATATGTAAGTCTACTATGGCTTTGTGGTTCTTATTGAGTGAAAGCATAAATAGATAAGTAAATAAGCCATGAGTTTAGAGAATGAATAGGATACATTGTTTTATATTCATCTCTTATATATTATACCCCAACCACAGTTTCTTCTCCTCCTTCCACTCACTCCTTCCAATTTCTACCTCCACTTCCCATCCCCTAAATCCACTCCTCAGTTTCAGGGACAGGGAGGGACCAATAAAACTACACACACACCTTTATACTAAGTCTGGGCAAGGCAACCCATTAGGAGGAAAAGGGTTTCAAGATACTCCCATTCCCACTGTCAGGAATCCCATCAGAACATCAAGCTACACAATCATAGGCAGAAGATAGAGCTCAGACACTTACAGTGTCATTTCCATCTTGAAACAGAGATTAAAGATCAAAGGTGGATGTTTGCTGCTCTTACCTCATGCTGATTAACTGAAGTAGTCAAATTATACATAAAATATAATGGTTCTGGAGAAGAACCATTCATTCTAAATAAAATATAAACTTTTGCAAAGTCTTCAAGATATACTGTCACAGGAAGATGCATGGACATCTCTGCCTTCCTCAAACACTCAGAACTAAATGAGTCCACAATTTATATCAAATAGCTTTCTTTGTGTACATGTATCTATATAAAAAGTGTATATTATGATATTTCATATATATATTTTATATATATACTTGCATATTTTTCCATTTCATTTCTGACATATTTTAATGGAGTGAAATGAAAAATATCTTATTTTACTATTATAGTCATAATAAAAAATGCCAATTCATGATTTTATTTGACAGAAATATAAAGATCTATTAGTAAGTGTTCATCCTTGAATCCTTCCTCCTTTCTACTTGTCCATTTAGACAAAGACACACAAGAAAATTACTAGTTTTAAATTGTGTTATAAACAGGTATTTTTGCTGCTAACCTAAATATTAGTAAGATAGTAGCTAAGCACAAATACACCCTGTCTCAGTCTCTCTCTCTCTCTCTCTCTCTCTCTCTCTCTCTCTCTCTCTCTCTGTCTCTCTCTCTCTGTCCTCTCACTCTCTCTCTCTGCCCGACCACAATAAGTTTATATTTAATTGTACATTAGTGTCCTGTCCACAGGAATTTGTTTAATGGTTCAAGGGAGTGACCCAAACTCCTGATCACAGTTGATAAGACTAACATACATAGATAACTCTCCAATTTTAAAGGCTGAACTTTAACTTGACAGTTTTCACTGTAACCACCATTTGATCATTGCTGGGGTAGCCACTAGGTACTGTATATAATGAAAACAATTTTATCTTATATGCAAAGAATAAAAAGGAAAAGAATAGAAAATTAAAGAAAAAGTCCATGAGCTATTTCTGTTTCCTCACTTTGCTTTATGTTGACTCTTGAGAGACCGGTTCTTGTTATTAAAAATACACTTAACAAAAACACAACTTCTTTTTTTGACTAGACATATTCCTTAGCATATCATAGCTTTTTCTATGGTGATTCACTGTTCCTCTGTGGAATTCATGTTTTTTCTCACCTCTAAAGTCTAGGCCAGCTTGAAAGTCTGGGATGTATCCTGCACCAGTTTTAATCACTTGCTAAACACAGTAAAAGCCACCTTAATTGAATTCAAAGAGGACAAGTTAAGGCACTTAATGCAGTTTTCAATTGGTAAAGCAGAGACTGTTTACCAGCTCATCAACCACAATTTCCTATCAATAAAGGCTGCATAGCTGGGCCACATTTCCCCTTCTTTCTTATATACAAATACTTGTATAGAAATAGATTCCAGCCCATGGGATGTAAGCAGATTTGTTGTGTCTTGGTTATGTAATGAATAGCTTTGGGCAACGTGTCTTAGTTAGTAGTTCATGCTTGTTTCCATTTGGGCTGATTGAGATGCAAGCAACTGGAATACAAGCAGACCAAATTTGACATACTCAGATGGTATGAATATGGATTTCTTCTATGCTGGTTAAAGATCTTCTTATGGTCAGGGTAACTTGCTTTGAATCTTTTACTAGAGAAAAATAAGTGGGTACTTTACTAAGCCATTGAAATGCTGGAGTTTGTTCTTTCACAAGAATTTTGTTAGAATGTCTATGGAAGATGACAACAGACTATTCTTCCTTTGGTGTGAATGTTGACAAGGCAAAGGCAATCATGAAGGAGAAAAATCTGCTAGAAAAAGCCAGATGCCCATGTGAGGCAATGCCAGTGCCTCACAAATACAGAAGGGGATGCTCACAGTCATCAACTGGATGGAACACAGCGACCCCAGTGGAGGAGCTTGAGAAAGTACCCAAGGAGCTGAAGGGGTCTGCAACCCTATAGGTGTAACAACAATATGAACTAACCAGAACCCCCAGAGCTCATGTCTCTAGCTGCATATGTAGCAGAAGATGGCCTAGTCAGCCATCACTGGGAAGAGTGGACCCTTGGTATTGCAAACTTTATATGCCCCAGTACAGGGGGATGCCAGGGCCAAGAAGTGGGAGTAGGTGGGTAGGGGAGTAGGGCGAGTGGAGGGAATAGGGAAATTTCAGGATAGCATTTGAAATGTAAATGAAGAAAATATCTAATAAAAAAAATTGAAAAAACAAAAGAATACAGATGTTCCAGCATAAATAGTAAAATCAAGAGACTGAGCCAATTAGCACCCTCAAAGAGAAAACAGGAAGCAAAAGGATGCACCTGACACTGAAAAGATGGAGGACCACTCACTGCAGCTGTCATTGAACTGAAGACAAAACAATGTGATTCTGTGCCAGCAATATATAATTCTTACAGAACAGCAATTAGAATCATGAGGCCTTGAACAAGTGAATGAGGCCTGATGGTGTTTACTAGAGCTTAAATTGCTGGGGTAGTGATAGAAAAAAAACCCAACAGACTAAACCCAGGGAACTGGGTAAAACAGAAGTGAGAAAGAAAATGCTAACAGCCTGCCTTTGTGGGGGTTCTCCCTTGAGGTTACTGCCATTATCTGTTTCCATGGTAACTACAGCTTTACAGATGGACCCCATTTACTGTCAAAATGCTTAATGAAATAATTCAGTATGTATATACAGAGTGCACAGCTCACCAGAGTATTTTGTATTAACTCAGCAGTTTTATAAGTACATCCTAACAATACTAATATGCAGAGGTAATTTACTGAGCATTTGTTGCTACAAAAGAAAAACAGTTAAATACATTGCAGAAGCTCCATTCTGCTGCACATCAGTATCCAAAGCTCTTCCACAAAATATCTGACACAATCCAAGGTCATTTTGTAGAATTTATCAAGTGTTTTCTTTTTTCTTTTTTAATTCTCTCCTAGAAATGTGGTTTTAGCAGAAGCCATTCCTTGTGCAGCATAATTTATTTCTTTTCTATCAGCTAATCTCAGCATTTAATTTTGCTCTCTGAAAGTTATTTATAATATCTAACATGAAATACTTACTCCTTTTACAATTGTTGTGCAGCCCAGTCTCAGCAGTGCACTTATGGACCATGCCTAGCTCATTTGATAGCATAGTTTATTAAAATTCAGTAGTTGCTTTGTGTTATTACAATGATAGATTTCATCACTTTGGTCCACAAATTTAAACTTAAAAACTTCAATGTGAATATTTCTAGCTTGCCATGCAATGTACATGGGCAATTCCGAATAAGACTTTACTGATTATAATTAATTTAAATCTCATAAAATGTGAATAGATTTAGTCATGTATGTAAATCTGCCCATATGTTAGAGACAGCAGGTGAAAATAGTACACTTCAAGCTTGCAAAAATTGATGTATTCCACAGAAACAGAAGTCAGAGTCTTACATAATCAGGTGTCAAACTGTGTAATTAAGTGGCTGGTTTTAATGCAGCATATGATAACAGGCTGTAGCTGTCATTGATATATGAGGAGTGGATTCAAAATCATACAGCTGGAAGTGTGAAGGAATATCCTTAAGAAGAACATCCAGACTGAAAAATTAAAGGCAGTCTGATGGAAGCTGGCTATTGTCTCTGAAATATTTTCTGTGATAGTGTCATAAATCCTAACACACAGTCTTTAAAGCAGGAGTTAGCCTGGAAGAAAGGAATCAGACAGTGTGGAAAAGAAGGAAGGATTTCAAGGATCATGGTGGATCTCTCCTGTTGTCATTTGAAGGGACTTAGTGTCTGACTTAAATCATAATGCTTTGCATTCACTTCTTTTTGATGGCCATCTCCTCCTAACTGTTTTCCCAGGCAAGGAAGGGAGCATCTATTATACTAAGTGCTAGCACCAACAGATAAAGCAGCTGAATTTCGCTCAATAATCTATTGAGCAACATCATGTTATCTCATATATGATATATAAAATAAATAATAAAATATGATAAAAATATAAACTCATGTTAGGGAATTTAGATGAAAGCAGATCACACTATTGAAACAAAATGCCAGCGAATCCCTAGAATGCCAGAACCTTGACCACAATCAATAAAGCCGGGTTTGGTGGCACAAATCTATAGTCACAGTACGTGAAAGGCAGGAAGATTAAAGGTCACCTTTGCCTACATAGTGAGCTTGAAACTAGCCTTGTTTATATGAGACCTTGTCTCAAGAAACAAGTTTGCAGCCATTGATATGATGAAGAAGACATACTATATTAATGGTAGAAGCATGAGCCCAATCAAAACCATGGATTATAAATTGTATAGGAACTTCTACATTGCTGTGACGAGCTCTCCTATCCATTTGAATATATTGGCACTATCTTTCTCCCCAAAATTAAGTGTTAGGCTGATTAGATGATAAGAATGGCACCCTTCTGAGTTCTTGTGTTCTAGAGTTATTCACAAAGGGAAACACAGGTATCTAGAGTTATTCACAAAGGGAAACACATAAATTCATAGAACTAAAAGTATAAAGAACTGAATTGTCTCTCACATGTCATGAAATGTTGATTCATTTTGCTTTCTATATGTTATATTGTTTTAATATGTTTTTAGATATTGAGAAAGCAAACAATGTGCTTAAATTATTTTCAATTAGCAACTCAACCAGTAACCAGTTTAAATCTCAAATAGCTAAATGATCATAGAAAATTCATGGCAGTTTTTTAAAATAATACCATGGTTTGATTGGAAAGAAAATTAAAAAAGCACACATTGAAAGAGTTACAGAGATCATGTGTGGAGCTAAACCAAAGGATGGACCAACCAGTGACTGCAGCAGCCGGGGATCCATCCCATAATCAGCCACCAAACATAGACACGATTGCATATGCCAGCAAGATAGTGCTGAAATGCTTTGATATAGCTGTGGGAGGCTATACCAATGCCTGGCAAACATGGAAGTGGACGCTCACAATCAGCTATTAGATAGAACTCAGGACTCACAAGGAAGGAGCTAGAGAAAGTACCCAAGGAGCTGAAGGGGTCTTCAATCCTATACGTGGAAGAATAACAGGAACTAACTAGTACCCACAGAGCTCATGTCTCTAGCTGCATATATAGAAGAAAGAAAAAAAACTGAAAAAAAAAAGAAAATTGAAATTTGTCCTACAAATATAAGTTGCAGACGCTTTGATAAAAAATGTTAATGATAAAATTATAAAGTCCATTCCTTTGATAAGATAAGACCATGGAGCACTATTAAGTGAGTCAGTGGTGTGATCGAAACTAAGCTGAGTGAAGATAATCATCAGACTGCATTAGTTAAAATAAAACATGTTGGCCAAGTCATAGTCTGAATCAGTAGCCCAGGTAGCAAGGGCTTGGGATTGTGAGCAAATTTCACAGGAAAATAAAAATATAAAACACAGAGAGACAACAGTCACATTTCAGCCTATGAATGGACTTAAAATTATATGCCACACATGTTCTCAACAGTTCCAGTTGAAAGTCTCAAGCAGGACACCAATATCTCACACACAGGGATTTTGTCTAGATATGACACTAATGGACCTACCTTGGTAATGGTTAGTAGACATGAGGAGGAGCATTAAATCTGATTAATTTTAACAATGAGTCAACATTCACTGTAAAAATTCACTCTAAAAATGGGCGACAGAAAGAGTAGATTTTTTTCAAATAGTAGAGAAAGCAATATGCTTGTGGGATTTAGTGAGTGTTGGTTTGTGTTGGCCAAATGGTATGATAATACAAGTTCTAGCTTTGAAGTAACAGAGCAGAGAAACTTATTTTAACTACAAAAAAAGAATAGGAATAGTGAAAAGAGAAACCAGATCCAAAGAACAAAATTTAATCAGTAGAAAACCCATGTTCAGCCATTAAATAACTGTAATATGTAAAGAAAAGGAACAAAAACACAGAACACAGGGGCAGGAGGGGTGGCTCAGCATCTATGAGCATGGCTGCTCTTCCAGAGCGCCAGGTTTGAATATTAGCAACTACATAGGGCAGCAGTCAAGCTCTTGCAACGTTAGACCCAGGGAGTCTGAGGCACTCTTGTATGCTGGGACACTTGGGTACTTGTGGCTCACATTCATATAGACAAACACTCAGGATAATAAAAATAAAATGAAATCCAAAAATTACCAAACTCAGAAAGCTGACAATAAAAAAGTTGCCACATTACAGATGGTATCTGGAATACCAAATTGCAGGCAAGATTAAGAAAGAAGAATTTTAATAAAGTAAAGTTAATAAAAAAGCCTCACTTCCAGAAGTGTTCCCATCAAGATACTTGTGGGTTAATTAGCACTGAAGTTTTTATTCCATTTTTTTACTATCTTTTGATGGTAGAAATATCAGTGAAATGCACCTCCTTCAACCACCTTTCCACAAATCTAGCCCTACAAAAGATAGTAGAAGAAAAATTCCAACACAAGAGGGAAACTACACACTCAAAAAAGCAAGAAAGTAATTTTCTTTCAACAAAACCAAAATAAGATAGCCACACAAACATAATTCCATCTCTAACAACAAAAATATCAGGAAATAACAATCACTTTTTCTTAATATCTCTTAATATCAATGGACTCAATTCCCTAATACAAAGATGTAGACTAAAAGACAGGATACACAGACAGGACCCCACATTTTGCTGCATACAGGAAATACATCTCAGTGATAAAGACAAAAAATAACTCTGAGAGAACGGCTGGAGAAAATTTTTCCAAGGAAATGGAACCAAGAAACCAGCTGGAGTAGCCATTCTAACATCAAATAAAATCGACTTTGAACCAAAAGTTATGAAAAAAGATAAGGAAGGACACTTCATGCTCATCAAAGGAAAAATCTACCAAGACGAACTCTCAATTCTGAACATCTATGCTCCAAATTCAGGGACACCCACATTCATGAAAAAACAAAAACACAAAAAACCTTTACTAAAGCTCAAAGCACATATGGCATCAAGGATAGTAATAGTGGGAGACATCAACAACCTACTCTCATCAATGGACAGATCATGGAAACAGAAACTAAAAAGAGATACAATGAAACTAGCAGAAATTATAAAACAAATAGTTTTAACAGATATCTATAGGACATTTCATGCTAAAATAAAAGAATATAGCTTCTACTCAGCACGTCATGGTATCTTCTGCAAAATTAACCTTATAATAGGTCACAAAACAGGCTTCAGCATATACAAGAAGACCGAAATAATACCATGCATCCTATCAGGTCACCACAAACTAAGGCAGATCTTCAATAACAACAAAAACAACAGAAATTCCACATACAAATAGAAGCTAAGCAACTCTCTACTCAATGATACCTTGGTCAAGGAAAAAATAAACAAATTTTAAAAATTTTAGAATGCAATAAAGATGAAGGTACAACATATCAAAACTTATGGGACACAATGATAGCAATACAAAGAGAAAAACTCACAGCTCTAAGTGACTCCAAAAAGAATCTGGAAAAGGCAAACACTAGAAGCTTGACAATACACCTGAAAACTCTAGAACAAAAAGAAGTAAATACACCCAAGAGGAGCAAATGACAGAAAATAATCAAACTGAGAGCTGAAATAAACCAAGTAGAAACAAAGAGATCTATATAAGAATCAACAAAACCAAGAGCTAAGTCTTTTGGAAAATCAACAAGATAGATAAACCTTTAGCCAGACTAACCAGAGGGCACAGAGACTATATCCAAATTAACAAAATCAGAAATGAAATGAGATATAAGAGCAGAAACCAAGGAAATTAAAAGATTATCAGATCCTACTTATGGCTATACCTAAACCTTACAAAGTCCCAACAAAGAAAAGGGGCTTCAGACCAATTTCCCTTATGAATATTGATGCAAAAATACTTAATAAAATTCTCACAAACCAAATCCAAGAACACATGAAAATGATCATCTACCATGATCAAGTAGGCTTCATCCTAGGGATACAAGGATGGTTCAATATACAGAAATCCATCAACATAATACACTATATAAACAAACTCAAAGAAAAGAAACACACACACACACACACACACACACACACATAATCATCGTTTTAGATGCTGAGAAAGCATTTGACAAAATTCAACACCCCTTCATGGTAAAAGTCTTGAAAAGATCAGGAATCAAGGCCCATACATAAACATAGTAAAAGCAATATATAGCAAACTAGTAGCCAATATCAAACTAAATGGGGAGAAACTTGAAGCAATCCCACTGGAATCAGAGACTAGACAAGGCTGCCCACTCTCTCCCTACTTTTTTTTTTTTTTTTTTTTTTTTTTTGAGACAGGGTTTCTCTGTATAGCCCTGGCTGTCCTGGAACTCACTTTGTAGACCAGGCTGGCCTTGAACTCAGAAATCTGCCTGCCTCTGCTTCCCAAGTGCTGGGATTAAAGGCGAGTGCCACCACGCCTGGCTCTTCTTCCTACCTATTTAATATAGTTCTCAAAGTCCTAGCTAGCGCAGTTAGACAACAAAAGGAGGTCAAATGGATACAAATTGGAAAGGAAGAATTCAAAATATCACAATTTCCAGATGATGTGATAGTATACTTAAGAGATGTTGTGGTAAATGTTAAAAAAGAAACTTCTAACTCTCTGTGCTCCTGCTTCTCTCAGCTTGCCAACTCCCTGGCGGGGCCAGTACCAGCATGGTTCCTATGTTCCTGTAGTCAGCACCTCTCTCTAGCTAGCCTCAGCAGAATCCTATTGCTGTGTTTCCAGCTTTGGCTTGCTTGTTTCTGGAGCCACTCATTCCTTATCCACCATAATTCCCTGAACTCAGTGGTTCCACATTCCAGTAACCAAGTAAATCAAACTCCTGAAGCTTATAAATAACAAATCAGATTTATGTATCAGTAAATTCTCAATTTACAAGATGCCAATACAATAATTTCTGAACCAACTGATAATGATAAAAACTGCTCACCTAGATTAGACAAGTTTTCCCAATTATTCTAACGTTATAAAACATAACAAAGTGTAGCTAATAAAACCACACTGGATCTGGTTCTTCTTCCCATTCATCCTACTCCATGTTGGCTTTCCTCTCTCCTCTCTCTGACCCTGCAATTCTTAGCTCCACTTCCCCTTTCTCTGTCCATCACAGGACTCCTGCTGCCCTAATATTTTAGTGTGATTATACAAGGAAAATCCTGTCACATCCTGACCCCAAATATTCCACCAGAGAACTCCTAAACCTGATAAACAACTTCAGCAAAATGGCTGCATATAAAATTAACACAAACAAATAAGTAGCCTTCCTATACTCAAAGGATAAACATGCTTAGAAAGAAATTAGGGAAAAGACAACCTTCACAATAGTCACAAACAATATAATATATCTTGGTGTGACTCTAACCAAACAAGTAAAAGATCTGTACAACAAGAACTTCAAGTCTCTGAAGAAAGAAATCAAAGAAGATCTTAGAAGATAGAAAGATCTCCCATGCTCGTGGATTGGCAGCATTAATATAGTAAAAATGTCCATCTTGCCAAAAGCAATGTACAGATTGAATGCAATCACTATCAAATTTCCAAATCAATACTTCATAGAATTAGAAACAACAATTCTCAAATCATTTGGAAAAACAAAGAACCTAGGATAGTAAAAACTATCATTAACATTAAAAGAACTTCTGGGTGAATCACCATCCCTGACTTCAAGCATATTACAAAACAATAGTGATTTAAAAAAAAAAAAACTGCATGGCATTAGTACAGAGAGAGGCAGGAAGATCAATGGAATAGAATTGAAGAACCAGAAATGAACCCAAATCTCTATGGTCACTTGATCTTTGACAAGGGGGCTAAAATGATCCAGTGGAAAAGGACATCATTTTCAACAAATGGCGCTGTTTCAGCTGATGGTTAGCATGTAGAAAAATGCAAATTGATTCATTCTTATCTTCTTGTACAAAGCTAAAGTCCAAGTGAATCAAGGACCTCCACCTAAAACCAGATACACTGAAACTAATAGACGAGGAAATGGGGAAGAGCCTTGAACATGTGGGCACAGAGGAAAATTTCCTGAATAGAATACCAATGCCTTATGCTCCAAGATAAAGAATCACCATAGGGGAACTCATACAATTGCAAGACTTCTGTAAGGTAAAGGACACTGTCAATTGGTCAAATGGCAACCAACAGATTTGAAAAAGATCTTTACCAATCCTACATTTGATAGAGGGCTAATATCCAATGTATTTAAAGAAGTCAAGAAGTTAGATTCCAGACAATCAAATGACCCTATTAAAAATGGAGTACAGACCTAAGCAAAAAAATTTTAACTGGGGAATCTCAAATTGCTGAGAAGCACCTAAAGAAATGTATAACATTCTTAGTCATCAGGGAAATCCAAGTCAAAGCAACCCTGAGATTCTACCTCACATCAGTCAGAATGACTAAATTAGGAGGCAAGATTGGATGGGTGGGTGGAGAAACTCCTTTAAAAAGCAGAATAGGGGGACTGGTATAGGGAGTTTCTATGGGAATACTGGGAAAGGAGATAACAATTGAAATGTAAATAAAGAAAATATCCAATAAAAAATACCTATGGGTAAAACTCTAAACAAATAAATACAGATATCCTTTAAGAATATTGAGATAATGATTTTATTTGGTTTGGGTTTTTTTTTTTTTTAGTTAAAACTTTTGTAAAGATATGAACATACCACTGAAAAACAGGAAACATTCTTCAAAAGAAGTGAAAAAAATTAGAATGGAGCAGAAAAAGTTGATGAAGCAAAATAGATGTTCCAGAGGTGAGAAAAGAGGAAAGCCTTTCAGTCAAACAAAGGGACTGGCTTAAGTCAGAAGGGAAATGGTGTCTTCCATGGCAGATATAAAACAAATTAGAACTGTACACTTATAAACTTTATATCCAAATGCATAAAGCAAATCTCGTGCTTTACATACCAATTGGACTTTTAAATGAAATATAAGATGACAGCTGCCAAAGCTGATGGTTTTACAGAAATGGAAGAAGACAGACTCTGAGCTCTCCTGGCACAGTATTCTGATTACCACAAAGAAGGCTGAGTGCAATTCTTTTAAAAAGTTGCTCATTCGTTCCAGGTCCTTGGCACACAAAGTCTTGGACAATGTGGAGACATTCTAAATTCTATTTTGTTCTCTTTTTGCCTGAGAAGGCACCATCTCTTTTTTATCTGCAAGTGAGACCATCTTGTTAGTATCCAGCTATATCTACATCTCTGTGACCCCTGTGCGAGAAAGGACTCATTGTTTATATATCTTATCTTTTAGGCAGAAAATTTCTGTATAACAAAATAATATATGTTTCATTTTACTGCTTCATTATATATATCACAGCAAAAACAATTTCTAAAATGTGCTGAGAGTTTACTGTGTTCCAAGAATTTTTCAAAGCATCTGATTTCTAGCCAAAGTGCATATCTCAGTTTTCTAAGAGCTTTTGCTGGATGATGTCAGTTACATGTTGACAGACTGAAACATAGATTGTTTGTCTAAGACAACATAGAAATTAGTGGTAAAGGCAAAGTTTACACTTGCAAAGGAGTACTTTTGAATTCACATTATTAAATATTCCCCTCAATTTTTTAAAAAGAAAAGCATCTACTCTCACACTAAAATTAATTTTCTACAAAATACCTTAGTCATTATGTTTCAATGAATGTTTCTTAGAGGTGACTCCAAAAAAAATCTGCAATGATTATTAAAAGTGCAGAAGCTGATGTAGAGGCTATCTCAGTGGAGGGCCTAAGATCCCCAGAGGACTCTCCACACTGCAGGCACCCTAGCAAACCTGGGTCCTTGAGATTACTGATGTGTGGAATGCAACATCAATTCCAAAAATCCCAGAGGATTTTCTGCTAGCAGCAACAGGGTCAAAGGACAAAGGCAGGTCCTAGCACATCCAGAATCATGGGATCACTGAGACCAGTCTACACAGGAGAACACGTGGGTGGCAGAAGCAACAGAGGTTCATGGACAGGGTCCCTTTGGGTCTTAATCCTCAGCCAGGAGACAGAGCTGAGACCCAGGCCCCTGGACACCTTCCTTGCAAGAGGAGAGTCCATATCCAGGGAGGACTCTGACCCCAGGAATCAGGAGACAGATCTGAGCTCCAGATTTCTGTGCACATTCCCTGCAAGAGGAGAACTTACCTGCAGAGAGTGTTCTGACCACTGGGACACTGAAGAGAGTTTGTCTCCCAGGAGTTCTGACAGAGGCTAAAGAAACATAGGAAGAACAAGCTGCAGCCAGAGACAGCTAGATCATCTAACACCAGAGAATACCAGATGGTGAAAGACAAACAAAAGAATCTTACTAACAGAAACCAAGACCACTGGGTATCATCAGAACCCTGTACACCCACCATAGTGAGTCCTGGATACCCCAACACACTGGAAAAACCAAGATTAGGATTTAAAATCATATCTCATGATGCTGATAGAGGATTTTAAGAAGGGCATTAATAACTCACTGAAAGAAATACATGAGAACATTGCTAAAAAGGTAGAAGCCCTTAAAGGTAAAGCCCTTAAAGAGGAAGTACAAAAATACCTCAAAGAATTACAGGAAACCACTGCTAAATAGGTAGAAGACCTTAAAGAGGAAACACAAAAATCCCTTAAAGAAAAACAGAAATAAAGAAAAACACAAGGAAGCGGGTGATGGAATTGATCAAAACTATCTAAAAATGGAGGTAGAAACAATAAAAACAACCCAAAGGGAGACAACTCTGGAGATAGAAACCCCAAGAAAGAAATCAGGAGCCATAGATGCTAACATCAGTAACAGAATACAAGAGATGGAAGAGAATCTCAGGTGCAGAATATTCCATAGCGAACATGGACAAAACAATCAAAGAAAATACAAAATGCAAAAAGATCCTAACTCAAAATATCCAGGAAATCCAGGACACAATGAGAAAAAACAGATAATAGGTATAGATTAGAATGAAGACTTTCAACTTAAATGGCCAGTAAATACCTTCAACAAAATTATAGAAGAAAATTTCCCTAACCTAAAGAAAGAGATACCCTTGAACATACAAGAAGCCTGCAGAACTCCAAATAGATTAAACCAAAAAAGAAATTCCTCTGACATATAATAATCAGAACAACAAATACACCAAATAAAGATAGAATATTAAAAGCAGTAAGGGAAAAAGGTCAAGTAATATATAAAGGCAGACTTATTAGAATTGCACCAGACTTCTCACCAAAGACTATGAAAGCCAGAAGATCCTGGTCAGATGTTACACAGAACCCAAGAGAACACAAATGCAAACCTCTCAGTTACCATAAATGGAGGGACCAAAATATGCCATGAGAAAACCAAAATCACACAATACCTTTCCACAAATCCAACCCTTCAGAAGATAATAATGGAAAAACACCAACCAAAAGATGGAAACTACGCCCTAGAAAAAGGAAGAAAGTAATCCTTCAACAAACCTAAAAGAAGACAGCCACAAGAACAGAATCCCAACTCTAACAACAAAACTAACAGGAAACAACAATGACTTTTCCTTAATATCTCTTAATATCAATAGACTCAATTCCCTAATAAAAAGACATAGATTAACAGACTGGTTACATAAACAAGACCCAACTTTTTGCTGCTTACAGGAAACCTACCACAGGGAAAAAGACAAAATCTGCCTCAGGTAAAAGGCTAGAAAACAATTTTCCAAGCAAATGCTCTCAATAAACAAGCTGTAGTAGCCTTTCTAATATTGAAAAAAATCGACTTCCAACCCAAAGTTATCAAAAAAGACAAAAAGGAGTACTTCATTCTCATCAAAGGTGAAATCTTCCAAGATGAACTCTCAATTCTGAATATCTATGATGCAAATGCAAGTGCAGCCACATTCATTAAAGAAACTATAATAAAGCTCAAAGCACATATTGCACCTCACAGAGTAATAGTGGGAGACTTCAACACCCCACTCTCATCAATGGACAGATCCTGGAAACTGAAACTAAACAGAGAAACATTATAACTAACAAAAGTTATGAAAGAAATAGGTTTAACAGATATCTACAGAACATTTTATTCTAAAACAAAAGGATATATCTTCTTCTCAGCACCTCATAGCATCTTCTCCATAATCGACCATATAACTGGTCACACAACAGGTCTCAACTGATGAAAAATATTAAAATTATCCCATGCATTCTTTCAGATAACCATGGACTAAGGCTGATCTTCAATAACAACATAAATAATAGGAAGCCAAAATTTATGTGGAAGCTTTAAAATACGCTACTCAATGATACCTTGTTCAAGGAAGAAATAAAGATAGAAATTAAAGACTTTTTAGAGTTTAATGAAAATGAAGCCATAACATACCAAGATTTATGGGACACAATGAAAGCAGTCCTATGAGGAAAACTCATTGCTCTAAGTGCCTCCAAAAAGAAAGTAGAGAGAGCATACACTAGCAATTTAAGAGCACACCTAAAAGCTCTAGAACAAAAGGAAGAAAATTCACCCAAGAGGAGTAGAGGACAGGAAATAATCAAACTCAAGATTGAAATCAACCAAGTGGAAACAAAAAAACCAATTCAAAGAATCAACCAAACCAGGACCTGGTTCTTTGAGAAAGTCAACAAGATAGATAAACCCTTAAGCAGACACAGTAGAGGGCACAGATACAGTAGACAGTATCCTAATTAACAAAATCAGATATGAAAAGAGAGACATAGCAACAGAACCTGAGTAAATCCAAAACAACATCAGATCCTACTACAAAAAAATATAGTCTACAAAATTGGAAAACATGGATGAAATGTGCAAATTTCTAGACAGATACCAGCTACCAAAATCATCTCAGGATCAAATTAATGACCTAAATAGTCCAATATCCCCTAAAGGAATAGAAGCAGTTATTAATAGTATCCCAACCAAAAAAGCCCAGGACCAGATGGGTTTAGTGCAGAATTCTATCAGACCTTCAAAAAAGGCTTAATTCCAGTTCTCCTCAAACTATTCCAAAAACTAGAAACAGAAGGTACTCTACCCAATTCATTTACTCTGATATCTAAACCACATAAAGACCCAACAAAGAAGAGAAGTTTAGACCAATTTTTCCTTATGAATATCGATGCAAAAATACTCAATAGAATTCTCACTAACCGAATCCAAGAACATGTCATAACAATGATCCACCAGGTTCAATTAGGCTTCATTACATGAATGCAGGAATGCAGGGATGGTTTAATATATGGAAATCCATCAATGTAATCCACTATATAAACAAACTCAAAGACAAAAACCACATTATCATCTCCTTAGATGCTGAGAAAGCATTTGACAAAATCTAACACCCATTCATGATAAAAGTCTTCAAAAGATTAGGAATTCAAGGCCCATACATAAACATAATAAAAGCAATATACAGCAAACCAGTAGCCAACATCAAAGTAAATGGAGAGAAGCTGGAAGCAATCCCACTAAAATCAGGGACTAGACAAGGCTGCCCACTTTCTCCCTACCTATTCAATATAGTACTTGAAGTCCTAGCCAGAACAATTAGATAATAAAAGGAGGTCAAGGGGATACAAATCAGAAAGGAAGAAGTCAAAATATCACTATTTGCAGATGATATGACAATATATATAAGTGACCCAAAAAATTATCCCAGAAAACTCCTAAACCTGATAAACAGCTTCAGTGAAGTAGCTAGTTATAAAATTAACTCAAACAAATCAATGGCCTTTCTCTACAAAAAGGATAAACATGCTGAGAAAGAAATTAGGGAAATAACACCCTTCACAATAGTCACAAATAATATAAAATACCTCGGTGTGACTCTAACTAAGGAAGTGAAAAATCTGTATGACAAGAAGTTCAAGTCTTTGAAGAAAGAAATGAAAAATCTCAGAAGATAGAAAGATCTCCTTTACTCATGGATTGGCAGAATCAATATAGTAAAAATGGCTATCTTGCCAAAAGGAATTTACAGATTTAATGCAAACCCCATCAAAATTCCAACTCAATTCTTCACTGAGTTAGAAAGGGCAATTTGCAAATTCATCTGGAATAACAAAAAACCTAGGATAGCAAAAACTATTCTCAACAATTAAAGAAACTCTGGGGGAATCACCATGCCTGACATTAAGCTGTACTACAGAGCAATTGTGATAAAAACTGCATGGTACTTGTATAGCGATAGACAGGTAGATCAATGGCATAGAATTGAAGACCCAGAAATGAATCCGCACACCTATGGTCACTTGATCTTTGACAAGGGAGTTAAAACCATCCTTGGAAAAAAGGCATCATTCTCAACAAATGGCACAACTGGCAGTTATAATGTCAAAGAATGTGAATTGATCCATTCTCATCTCCTTGTAATAAGGTCAAGTCTTCATGGATCAAGGAACTCCACACAAAACCCGAGACACTGAAACATATAGGGGAGAAAATGGGGAAAAGGCTCAAAGACATGGGCACAGGGGAAAAATTCCTGAACAGAAGAGCAATGGCTTGTGCTGCAAGATCGATAATTGACAAATGGGACCTCATGAAATGGTAAAGGTTCTGCAAGGCAAAAGATATTGTCAATAAGACAAAAATGCCACCAACAGTTTGGGAGAGGATCTTTACAAATCCTAAATCTGATAGGGAACTAATATCCAATATATACAAAGAACTCAAGAAGACGGACTCCAGAAAATCAAATAACCCTATTAAAAATAACGTACCTAGCTAAACAAAGAATTCTCAACTGAGGAATAACAAATGGCTGAGAAGCACTTGAAAAAAAAAAGTTCAACATCCTTAATCATCAGGGAAATGCAAATTAAAACAACCCTGAGATTTCACCTCACACTAATCAGAATTAAAAAATTAAGGTGAGAGCAGATGCTGGCTAGGATTTGGAGAAAGAGGAACACTCCTCCATTGCTGGTGGGATTGCAAGCTGGTACAACCACTCTGGAAATCATTTTGGATGTTCCTTAGAAATTTGGACATAGTATTAACAGAAGATCCAGCAATTCCTCTCCTGGGCGTGTATTCAGAAGATTTTCCAACTTGTAATAAGTACACACGCTCCTCTGTGTTCATAGCAGCCTTATTTACAATAACCAGAAGCTGGAAAGAACCCAGATGTCCCTCAACAGAGGAATGGATACAGAAAATGTGGTACATTTACACAATGGAGTACTACTGCACAATTAATATATGAATTCATGAAATTCTAAGGGAAATGGATGCATCTGGAGGATATTATCCTGAGTGATGTTACCCAATCTCAAAGAACACACATGCTATGCACTCACTGACAAGCAGATATTAGCCCAGAAACTTAGAATACCCAAGATACAATTTGCAAAACACATGAAACTCAAGAAGAAGGACGATCAAAGTGTGGATACTTTATTCTTTCTTAGAATGGGGGAATAAAATACCCATGGAAGGAGTTACAGAGACAAAATTCGGAGCTAAGATGGAAGCAAAGATCATCCAGAGACTGCCATACCTGGGGATCCATCCTATATACCAAACGCAGACACCATTTTACATACCAGCAAGATTTTGCTGACAGGGCCCTGATATAGCTGTCTCTTGTGAGGTTATGCCTGTGCCTGGCAAATACAGAAGTGTATGCTCACAGTCATATATTGGATAGAACACAAGGCCCCTAAGGAAGGAGCTAGAGAAAGTACCCAAGGAGCTAAATGGGTCTGCAACTCTATGGGAGGAACAACAATATAAACTAACCAGTACCCCCTGAGCCATGTCACTAGTTGTATATGTAGCAGAGGATGGCCCAGTAGGCCTTCAATGGGAGGAGAGGCCCCTTGTATTGTGAAGATCACATTGCCCAGTACAGGGGAATGCCAGGGCCAAGAATCGGGATTGGTTGGTTTGGGGAGCAGGGCGGGGATAAGGTATAGGGGGGCTTTGGGGATAGGATTTGAAATGTAAATGAAGAAAATACCCAATAAAAAATAAAAAAAGGCAAAACCAAAAAGAACCCCGCCCCCCAAAAAGAGGATGTAGATTGTAAAAGAACAATATTAGAGGCATGTGTGCAGGGGCATACACACACACATACTCACACTGTCACACACACTCACATATACACATAAAAATAATAATTGAGAAAAATACTTCTTTAAGAAAATAATAAATAAAATTGAAATTTAAGAAAAAAAATAAAAGTGCAGAAGCTATATGTGCAATGATTAATGCACTCGCTTTTCCCAGGAGGACCTGAACACTGTTCGCAGCAACTACACCAAGCAGCTCCATCCACAGAATCTAAGGCTTCTCTGGATATCTGTGGGTATGTACATACATACTGCATAAATATATACATACAGAAAGAATTCAGGGAGAAATGAGGGAGAGAGATGGTAGGGGAGAGAGAGAAGAGGACACACACACACACATACACACACAGAAACACACACACACATACACACAGAGAGAAAGAGAGAGAGAGAAGAGAGAGAGAGAGAGAGAGAGAGACAGAGAGACAGAGAGACAGAGAGACTTTTTCTGAACTTTGCTTGTACAGGCACAGACTCATGGAGCTTCATTTATCCAATCAACTGAGAACATTATTCAAGAAAAAAAATTATGCAAGATTCTCCATTCTAGTCAAACATTATTGTTGCATTAAAAGGGCAAATATTTAGACTGGATGATTAGACCCCAAAGCAGCACTGGGGTTCTGGTTGGGTATTGAGTGTGCATGCATGTAGAAAACTTACTAACTTTGTGATTATATTGCCTTTTCACACCCTAACCTTGTAAAGATAATTAGCATCTTTATCTTATAAGATCTCACTGAATCCTTATGAGTAGATAGGTAATACTAAACTCCCAGGCTGAAATTCAAAATGAATGCAGCCTAAGTTTCAGATTTTCGAATTATAATCTAAAGTATGCCTCAATATTACTCTAGAAAACCATCTTCCAGAAGTAGTTTTAGCCTCTTAGAATCTGTACAATCCTTTCCTTCAGTTGCATCTTCAACTTCTATTTTTTATGACACAGTTATTTGAATTCTTATCCCTGTATCTTCATCAAAGTAGAGTGTAAGTGGGCTTAAGTTCCCTAGTTCTGTTATAACTACCTAAGATGATGAATTTAAAGGAGGGCGTTTTAGTTTCTGGTTTCATCTACTAATCAATCAGCCTTGTTACTTTGGGCCTCTGAAGTCAGTCACACAATGGCAGGACTTGCATGGCTGAGAAAACCTTTCTGCCTGTAACCAAAGATCAGATGGATCTGAAGGTAAGAAATAATAACAAGATTGTGCCTTACCAAATCAATCTTCTCTGATAAATTTTAGTCTTGTCTTAGAGGCCTATGCTGACAAAGAAATAATCCCAAATTGATATGTCCATCCTAAACTTATCCTATCCCATAAGCCCAAGGGAACTTACCTGATTATTGATGAGCTATATTGTACTACCTTCTGACTGTTCTCTATCTCTGCTGTGTTCCAGTTTAATAATAACTAGCAGTTATCTTCCCTCTCTTCCTCTCAGCATCATACCCATTGTTTCTGGCAAGAGCTTTCCTGACAAGATGTCTTCTTCTCAGGTCTTTATGACTGCTAACATTAGGTAGGTTCTCTGGTATTGGATGGTTTAGCTCATTAATGAGTTTATGGATATGTTTCATAAAGAACAAAAATAGTAAATTATATTGGAGAATGCAAAGTCTGAAGACAATGTTAGAGTTTAGTCCTGTATCCACTATGCAAACTCATAGGCATTCATTATTCTCTCTTTATCTCATTTTCTGCTTTTGTACAGTGATAAATGTGGGAATTTCCTCAAAGTAGTCATAGGTTTACCAAAGGAACTTATATTACACAGTATCCACACTTATAATAAGTTTTCTCTTTAAACATGCTTCTATAGGGCATGTTGTCCCATCAAACATGCTTGTTGTTTGCCAAATGGACATGAGGAACTAAGTGATTATAAAGAAGGGAGTGAGGTTACTGTTGATAAACTGGGGGAATCAAGAACACGGAAATGCATAAATAACATAAAATCCAATCTATAACTGCAGTGGAAGAAATGTGTTGGCTAAAGCTAAAATGGAGACAAACATTCACTGTGATGCAGAAGTCCTGAGACAGGAAATTTGAGGAAAATTCAGTCAGTCAAAGGAGGGAGAAACTAAGAACAGACGGGGGATTATTTAGGGGGACTCAGGGTGCTTTATCTTTCTTTCTTCTGTGCTTCCTGTTTCCTAGAACATCCCATTTCCCATGCAGGATAAAATGCATGAATAAATACAATATTAAAGATGTAAATTCAATGGTTATAAGGAATATATTAACAGCAATAAGCACATGCCAGAGAACAGAACTTAATCTTTGTTGAAAACATTAATTTTATTGGCTGATCAAAACCAGACCCACAGCTTTTTAATAAGCATGTAGATGCAGGAAAGTCCTTTAATGGGAACAAGGGAATGTTTTCTCACAAAGGAATTGTTTTCTATTCAGTTTAATTCCTATATTTGCACTGAAGAAATTATTTTTTATGCATCACACAGAAGCATGGGACCACTCCCAATTACCCATCTCAATGACTCACAACAGTTTCTAATAGTGTGCTCTGTTTGTCAGAATAGAACTTTGTGTGTCTGCAGATAAATTTCAAGGCTGGGAATATACCAAGAACTTTCAAAGAAAACTGTCTACAAAGACTAAATTTTAAAATGAGCCAGCTAAGAAAACATTGTAATTGTCTTCTCTGTTTCTAAACACATGAGTAGAATTCTTCTCGCCTAAAGCATAAAATGAATCATGTAGCAGACTAACCTCAATACAGATTGGCAGGCTTCAAGTCCTCTTTCTCAGAGGTATCATAGCTTTATTTGGAGTCCCTTCTGAAAATGAAAAAAAAAAGTTCTTGAATGTGGATAAGATTTGGAGGAAGGAAGGGGAAGAAACATTGCAATTAAAGCACAATCTCAAAAATAAGCAGACCATCACCACCACTACCACCACCATCATCACCACTACCACCACCATCACCACCACTACCACCACCATCACCACAACCACCAACCTCAACACTACCACCACGACACCACCACCACAATCACCACCACCACCATAACCAATAACAAATAGGATATTGATGTGTGTCTTCTGTATTCTAAACACTCAGTACTGGAATCATCCTTGACTTGCAACATTTCCAAGTGATAGAACTCATGTTTCTGACTTTCTTGGAGGCAGAAATCTGACTACTATTCAATAACAACCTCTAGAAAATCAGGATAAAATGGTCAAACAGTCATCCATTAAAATCAATATCTTGAGAGTGAGGCTACTGCATTATTCAGAGATAAGAGGGGATTTTTTTCCTTTGTGTTATAAACATTGAAAATCAGTAAGAACAAATATGAAGTAAGTATGTAGTTATAACTGATCCATCAAAAAACAATAATTTTTCTGTAATTCTTAAGTTTCTTGAAAAGACCCTTGATTCTTGAGTTCCTCTGTGTCAGGTTTCTTCTCTATTTAAGCAACAAAGCTTCCATCTGTTTCATCTTGATTTAAAGATGCAATTTACCAAATAAAACCACAATGCAATGTTTATTGAAGTAAAAATACCTCTGTTTATCTCCCAAGTGAAATATAAATTAGAACTACAGGCTTGGAAAAAAAAAAGATTTACACAATGCCAACATAATTTCAGTTGCAAAGCCTTTATATAAAACATGCCAATCACTCACACCACAACTTATCTATAGTGCTACAGCTCAGAAAATAGTACCTAGTGGTGAGAGGCAAGTGAACCTGCTCAGTCATGTCTGCACTCAGTCATTCTCTCCCACTGGTTAGAAAACAGGCCACACTGAATAGTCACATTTTCTTTAGAAATATGTATAGCATTTGGTGCCGTTCAATTTTGCAAGAATATGAAAGAAATAAATTTAAAGCCGTTGCCATGGTTCCTACAATTATGTAAAAATTACACTGTTCTTTTGCAGTGTAGCTGCACCATTCTCACAATGCCTTTAAAGCACTAGTTTGAATTACATTACAACGAGCCAGAGTAATGAGAAGTTTAAAAGCCTAATAAAGCATGGAATGCACGCATATACATTGTGAACATATACATTCCATGTGTTTGTATGTAGTATATATGTTTATGATCTGAGGAGACTTTAGCCTTTTAAAATTAAGAAATCTGGAAGCTGGGGATATAACTCAGTGATTATAGCACTTGCTGTAGGGGTCTTCCTGAAATTCCATCATTCTGATGGATGGAGACAAGGGGTCCACAGAGCAGGCTGGCAGCTCATTCTGGAATTCAAGGGGGAGAAATTACGTCAATGTGTTAGGATCAAAGAACATTTCCTACACTGATATTATTTCACAGGCACCTGAACACGCCTGCACCCATATATGTACAATTATGCATATACACACACAGATATACCATACATAAGTATGTTTTAAAATTAAGAAATCAACAGTTAAGTATTTTGTTAAAAAAAAAAAACTTCACAGTTTCTGTAAAGCTTCCCTTCAAATAGTCAGCATCAACTCAGTTTGTGTGCCTGTGATTTAGGGTCAAAAACCCATTTAATAACATGTAGAACCGCATACACTGTATAGGAGAAAGCCATGGTTATGTTACTATAAGGATAATATTTTTGTAGGATTTTCTTTTTCATAAATACTTGAATGTATTTTGAATCATAAAATTTTCCTATGCAAAGAGCTTTTGTGATTGTTTAGTACCTTTTTCTTAAAGTACAGAGAGGTGATGAGGCTTGTACATACATGGTTACTAAGAAGAATGAGAGTAGTAGTGTCCTGGCTCTGCAGTGTAATACTTCCTGTAAAAGTAGGCAAGCATGTTATAGATCATGTTGCTAGTTCTGAATCTGTGGCAAATGAAGATAAATAAATAAATATATAAATAAATATATAAATAAACTGAAGCAGGTTTAAAATTGCACATATTTCCACTGCTGTTAGAGCCATCCAGCTGAGTAATAGCAGTATCCCTGGAGATTGCACAAACACTGAGATACATAAAAGTCTGCCTCTTGTTTTACTAGATAAATCCCATAGGGCTAAATTTGAGTGCAGAGCTCCCATTGACTTCAAAGGGACTTTATTTCTTGGTTAGCTCTGCAGGGACACTGAGCAACACAAAATTCAGAGCAACAACATTAAGATAAAATCTAGAAACAAATTTCCATATGACAGCTGAATGCTAAGAAAAAATGTGCAATTTCCCTGAATAAAATTGCACTTCTTTAACAATTTTCTTTAATCTCCAGACACTTGAGCCTCCTTATTTCATGATATTGTTTCTACCACAACAACGAAACTTCAGAGATGTCATTTCAGAAAACCAGGGTCATAATGTGTAAAATGGATGATGGTGTTACCTACATCCTTGACTTTGGCATTTATCCTTTGCAGAGTTCTACTAGAGGCAGAGTTTGTTTGACCTGTGTTGCCTGATGTTAATCTTGTAGATACATCACAGTAAAAATTTTCCATTCCTCTTTTTAGAAAGTAAACACCAATATTTCTCAAAAAGACTACTAGCCACTTTTTCTTACTCATGATTATTATAGAAGTGAAAAAGCTTAGTGTATTAGCTTCAAAGTGTAAAAGATTGAAAATCCAAACAGGATTATAGAGGCTTCAGGGAGAGCCTCCCTAAGGTGAAGCACACCAGGGATATGATGATGGTGAGACATCTGAAGGAAGGAAGGGACCACATCCTCAAAGAAGAAGCAGAATGTGCTTCAGGGTATTAGCTTTTTTCTTACAGCTTGTGCTCAACAGAATTCAGCAATCCCTTGAGAGCCTCTTCAACTCCTTCTGAGGATGCTGACTCAAATGACCCAAGGACAGGGACAGATCAGACCCCAGCACTGCAGGGTCTGATTAACGTTTGCATTGCTTCACTAGGCCAAATGGGAACCTTTGGGTACACATCCAACCTATATCTAAAGCACAAGCAAAGTGTGACTTTATGCCTTAAAGATTCCTTTAACTTTTAATTATCTGTATATATGAAAGAAGTTGTGCATGTATGTGAGCAGGAGCCTACCCAGCTCAGAAAATGGCTCTAGATCCCCTGGATCTGGAGATAAAGATGGTTGTAAACAGATTTGTGGGTGTGGGAACCATATACAGATAAACTAAGAGAGCAGTGAGTGATCTTGAGTACTATGCCAGCTCCAGTCCTCAAAAGTTAGTTCTTTTTTTTTCTTTTTATACATCCTTAAATCATTCTTTTTTTAATTAGATATTTTCTTTATTTACATTTCAAATGCTATCCCGAAAGTTCCCTATACCCTCCCCCTGCCCTGATCCTCCACCCACCCACTCCCACTTCCTGGACCTGGCATTCCCCTGTACAGGGGCTTATAAAGTCTGTAAGACCAAGGGGTCTCTTTTCCCAGTGATGGCCGACTAGGCCATCTTCTGCTGCATATGCATCTAGAGACATGAGTTAAAAAAAAAAAAGTTACTTCAAACACATACTTAACTGTGGGCCACCGATCCACAGCACAAGAAATTAATTTTAAAAGCAGGTACTTTTTAATTAAAAAAACATGCTAGATTAATGACTATAAAATTTCTCCACTCCCTTTCCTTCATGTCATAAACTTCTATGAGATAACAAATTAAGAATATTACTTGTATATCATCCTAAATTTTGAAAATAAAAAATCTCTATATGTTTATTTTTTTTTCCTGAGTGGTCACAAAAATCTCTTTTAAAAACATGAGCATAGTCAAGTCTAGAAGTGAACCTTGGAATTTCACATGTATTAAAACTGCTAGTAGTAGCTGGTCTGATTATTGAGAAGTTGAGCTTTAGATATTGGTAGGCTAAAATTACAAGGATGAAAGTTTTGTTAAAATAAGTACAGATGTTTTTGAAACTACTGATATGTTGGGAATTCATTATTACAACACATAAAACCTGAAAAGAGGAAATGTTATGGCTTCCATTTTACAAACACTGAAAATCAAGGCTCATAAATGAGATATATTGCACCAAGTAAGCAACAGTCACAAATGCATAGACATCGAGTGTACACTGAGGTTTGTCTAAAAACCTGTCAGGAGTGTATTCAGTAAGCCAATTATGAACAGAATAGCTTTTCCCTGCATGACCTTGTTCTAAGGTCTACAATTCATGAAGCTCAAGTTTTAGCAAGAGAGAACAAATTAAGGCACTAAATTTTGCAAGTAATTATGTAATTATCATACTCTATTTCCTGAGGATATTACTTAGATCAATATATTCTAAAATATTATAAAAATAGAAATAATGGACTAAACCTTAGAAAAGAAAGTGGTGAAAAGAGATGAGGAGAATGGGAGGAAATGAAAAAGGAGAAGAGCAGAGATGAAAGAAGAGAGGAGAGAGAAAGAAATAAAACCTCTATAACTCAGTGACTTTGAGCTGAGTTCAGAATAGTCAGAAATAATTGACCAATTTTAAGGCAGTGCAAGGGCAGCTAGAGAGACCTATTTAGGTGGATAGAAATCTACAAAGAAGGAGAAAAAAAAGGGCCAAATGCCCTGCTGTTCCAGACTTAAAGTAGAGCTAGGAAGAAAGTACTAACCAGGTCATAGGAAGCTATAAAGGCCATATGGACAGGTGTGCCCAATGAAGGTTTTATGTAGAGATAAAACAAAAGCAAGTATATATTTTCAAAGAAAGCTTTGTCACCCGAATAGAGAGAAGGATAAGAAGAGATTGTTTATAAAGACCCATTAGGATGCAATTGAAGCAGATGGTAGCAGTGAATTTTGAGATGAAGTAATAACACCCAATTGCCTCAGTGATGAAACACATAGCATCACAATGCTTCTCATAGCCATGCCTAATGATATCTGGAATTGTCTCATAATTTACAATGGGGTGAATTTCCTTTGGTATCTGTTCTATAGTGTTGGACATTTCTCATTACTATCACTTTCTTTTGTGTGTGTATGTTTTTACTGTTAATCATTTTATTCATTTACATTTTATTATTTATTTTTTATTAGATATTTTCTTCATTTGCATTGCAAATGCTATCCCATTTCGTAGTTTGCTCTCAGAAAGTCCCCTATACACTCCCCATGCCCAGCTCCCCAACCCACCAACTCCCATATCTTGGCACTGGCATTCCCCTCTACTGGGGCATATAATCTTCTAAGAACAAGGGCCTCTCCTCCCATTGATGGCCGACTAGGCCATCCTCTGCTAAATATGAAGTTAGAGACATGAGCTCAAGAGGTACTGGTTAGTTCATATTGTTGTTCCTCCTATAGAGTTGCAGACCCATTTAGCACCTTGGATACTTACTATAGCTCCTACATTAGGGGCCCTGTGTTCCATTGAATAGATGACTGTGAGCATCCACTTCTGTATTTGCCAGGCACTGGCATAGCCTCACAAGAGAGAGCTATATCAGGACCTGTCAGCAAAATCTTTCTGTCATATGCAATAGTGTCTCGGTTTGGTGGTTGTATATGGGATGGATCCCCAGGTAGGGCAGTCTCTGGATGATCCTTCCTTCCATCTCAGCTCAGAACTTTGTCTTTTCAACTCCTTCCATGGGTATTTTGTTCCCCATTCTAGGAAGGAACAAAGTATCCACACTTTGGTCTTCCTTCATCTTGTGTTTCGTATTTTGCAAATTGTATCTTGGATATTCTAAGTTTCTGGGCTAATATCTGCTTATCAGTAAGTGCATACCATGTGTGTTCTTTTGTAATTGGGTTACCTCACTCAGGATGATATCCTCCAGATGCATCCATTTGCCTAAGAATTTCATGAATTCATTGTTTTTAATTGCTGAGTAGTAACCAATTGTGTAAATGTACCACATTTTCTGTATCCATTTCTCTGTTGAGGGACATCTGGGTTCTTTCCAGCTTCTGTTTATTATAAATAAGGCTGCTATGAACATAGTGGAGCATGTGTCCTTGTTACCAGTTGGAATATCTTCTGGGTATATGCCCAGTAGAGGTATTGCTGGATCTTTCAGTAATACTATGTCCAGTTATTTGAGAAACCACCAGACAGATATCCAGAGTGGTTGTACCAGTTTGCAATTCCACCAGGAATGAAGGAGTGTTCCTCTTTCTCCACATCCTAGCCAGCATCTTCTGTCACCTGAATTTTTGATCTTAACCATTCTGACTGGTGTGAGGTGGAATCTCAGGGTTGTTTTGATTTGTATTTCTCTGATGATTAAGGATTTTGAACATTTTTTAAGGTGCTTCTCAGCCCTTTGGCATTCTTCAGTTGAGAATTCTTTGTTTAGCTCTGTACCCCATTTTTAATGGGGTTATTTGAATTTCTGGAGGTCAGCTTCTTGAGCTCTTTGTAAATATTTTATATTAGCCTCCTATCAGATTTACGATTGGTAAAAATTCTTTCCCAATCTGTTGGTGGCCTTTTTGTCTTATTGACAGTATCTTTTGCTTTACAGAAGCTTTGCAAATTTATAAGGTCCCATTTGTTGATTTGTGTTCTTACAGCACAGGCCATTGGTGTTCTGTTTAGGAATTTTACCCCTGTGCCCAAATCTTCAAGGGTTTTTCCCACTTTCTCCCCTATGAATTTCAGTGTCTCTGATTTAATGTGGAGGTCTTTGATCCACTTAGACTTGAGCTTTGTTCAAAAAGATAGAAATGGATCAATTCACATTCTTCTACATGTTGACCACCAGTTGTGCCAGCACCATTTATTGAAAATTCTGTCTTTTTTCCACTGGATAGTTTTAGCTCCCTTGTCAAAGGTAATGTGACCAAAGGTATGTGGGTTCATTTCTGGGTCTTCAATTCTATTCCATTGATATACCTGTCTGTTGTTATACCAGTACCATGCAGTTTTTTATCACAATTGCTCTGTAGTACAGCTTGAGGTCAGGCATGGTGATTCTGCCAGAGGTTTTTTTATTGTTGAGGATAGTTTTTTGCTATCCTAGGTTTTTTATTATTCCAGATGACTTTGCAAATTGCCCTTTCTATCTCAGTGAAGATTTGAGTTGGAATTTTGATGGGGATTGCATTGAATCTGTAGATTGCTTTCGGCAGGATAGCCATTTTGACTATATTAATCCTGCCAATCCATGAGCAGGGGAGCTCTTTCCTTCTTCTGAGATGTTCAATTTCTTTCTTCAGAGACTTGAAGTTCTTGTCATACAGATATTTCACTTCCTTCGTTAAAGTCACACCAAGGTATGTTTATATTATTTGTGACTATTGTGAAGTGTGATGTTTCTCTAATTTCTTTCTCATCCTGTTTATCTTTTGTGTAGATAAAGGCCACCAATTTGTTTGAGTTAATTTTATATCCAGCTACTGCTCTGAAGCTGTTTATCAGGTTTAGGAGTTCTCTGCTAGAATCATCTAGGGTCACTTATATATACTATCAAATCATCTGCAAATAGTGATATTTTGACTTCTTCCTTTCCAATTTGTATCCCCTTGATCTCCTTTAGTTGTCGAATTGCTCTGGCTAGGACTTCAAGTACTATATTGAATAGGTAGGTAGAAAGTGTGCAACCTTGTCTAGTCCCTGATTTTAGTGGGATTGCTTCCAGCTTCTCTCCATTTACTTTGATGTTGGCTCCTGGTTTGCTTTATATTGCTTTTGTTATGTTTAGGTATGGGCCTTGAATCCCAGATCTTTCCAAGACCTTTATCATGAAGCGTGTTGGATTTTGTCAAATGCTTTCTCAGCATCTAAGGAGATGATCATGTGATTTTTGTCTTTGAGTTTGTTTATATAGTGGATTACATTGATGGATTTCCATATATTAAGCCATCCCTGCGACCCTGGGATGAAGCCTACTTGGTCATGATGGAATATCATTTTGATGTGTTCTTGGATTCGGTTTGCAAGGATTTTATTGAGTATTTTTTTTTTTGCATCAATATTCATACGGGATATTGGTCTAAAGTTCTCTTTCTTTGTTGGATCTTTGTGTGGTTTAGGTATCAGAGTAATTGTGGCTTCGTAGAAGGAATTTGGTAGAGTACCTTCTGTTTCAATTTTGTGGAATAGTTTGAGGAGAGTTGGAATTAGGTCTTCTTTGAAGGTCTGATAGAACTCTGCACTAAACCCATCTGGTCCTGGGCTTTTTTTTGCTTGGGAGACTATTAATGACTGCCTCTATTTCTCTAGGGCAAATGGGACTGTTAAGATTGTTAATCTGATCCTGATTTAACTTTGGTACCTGGCATCTGTCTAGGAAGATGTCCATTTCCTCAAGGTTTTCCAGTTTTGTTGAGTATAGGTTTTGTAGTAGGATCTGATGATACTTTGGATTTTCTTAGGATCAGTTGTTATGACTCTTTTTTTTTCCAATTTTTTTATTAGATATTTTCTTAATTTACATTTCAAATACTATTCCGAAAGTCCCCTCCCCTTCCCCCCCTCCCTGCTCCCCTGTCCACCCATTCCCACTTCTTGGCCCTGGCGTTCCCCTGTATTGGGGCATATAAAGATTGCAGTACCTAGGGGCCTCTCTTCCCAATGATGACCGACTAGGCCATCTTCTGCTACATATGGAGCTAGAGACATGAGTTCTGGGGGTTCTGGTTAGTTTATATTGTTGTTCCTCTTCTAGGGTTGCAGACCCCTTCAGCTCCTGCGGTTCTATCTCTAGCTTCTCCATTGTGGGCCCTGTGTTCCCTCTTATAGATGATTATGAGCATCCACTTCTATACGAGACAGCTATATCAGGGTCCTTAAGTAGGCACTAGCTGTCCTATGCCATAGTGTCTGAGTTTAATGACTGATTATGGGATGGATCCCCCCTGGTGGGGTAGTCTCTGTATGGTCCATCCTTTCATCTTAGCTCTAAACTTTGTCTCTGTAACTCCTTTCATGGGTATTTTGTTTCCTCTTCACAGGAGAAATGAAGTATCCACGCGCTGGTCTTCCTTCTTGATGTTCTTGGGTTTTGCAAATTGTATCTTTGATATTCTAAGTTTCTGTGCTAATATCCATTTATCAGTGAGTGCATACCCAATGACTTCTTTTGTGATTGGGTTACCTCACTAAGGATTATGTCCTCCAGATACATCCATTTGCCCAAGAATTTCATAAATTCATTTTTTTTAAATAGCAGAATAGTACTCCATTGTGTAGATGTACCACATTTTCTGTATCCATTCCTCTGTTGAGGGACAATCTGGGTTCTTTCCAGCTTCTGGCTATTATAAATAAGGCTGCTATGAACATAGTGGAACATGTGTCCTTTTTACCAGTTGGAACATCTTCTGGGTATATGCTGGATACTCTGGTAGTACTATGTCCAATTTTCTTGAGATAATGCCAGACTGACTTCCAGAGTGGTTGTACAAGCTTGCATTCCCACCAGCAATGGAGGAGTGTTCCTCTTTCTCCACATCTTCGCCAGCATCTGCTGTCCCCTGAATTTTTGATCTTAGCCATTCTGACAGGTGTGAGGTGGAATCTCAGGGTTGTTTTAATTTGCATTTCCCTGATGATTAAGGATGTTGAACATTTTTTCAGATGTTTCTCAGCCATTCGGAATTCCTCAGTTGAGAATTCTTTGTTTAGCTCTGTACCACATTTTTTAATGGGGTTATTCGTTTTTCTTGAGTCCAGATTTTTAGCTCTTTGTTGATGTTGGATTTTAATCCCCTATCAGATTTAGGATTGGTAAAAATCCTTTACCAATATGTTGGTGGCCTTTTTGTCTTGCTGACTGTGTCTTTTGCCTTACAGAAGCTTTGTAATTTCATAAGGTCCCATTTGTCAATTCTTGATCTGACCTCACAGGCCTTTGCTGTTCTGTTTAGGAATCTTTCCCCTGTGCCCATATCTTCGAGGGTTTTCCCAACTTTCTCCTCTATAAATTTCAGTGTCTCTGGTTTTATGTGGAGGTTTTTGATCCACTTAGACTTAAGCTTTGTTTTCATTTCTGATTTTGTTAATTCGGATACAGTCCCTCTGTCCTCTAGTTAGTCTGGCTAAGTTTTTATCTATCTTGCTGATTTTATCAATGAACCAGCTCCTGGTTTGGTTGATTCTTTGAATAGTTCTTTTTGTTTCCACTTGGTTGGTTTCAGCTCTGAGTTTGATTATTTCTTGCCCTCTACTCCTCTTGGGTGAATTTTCTTCCTTTCGTTCTAGAGTTTCTAGGTGTTCTGTCAGACTGCTCGCACATGCTTTCTCTAGTTTCATTTTGGAGGCACTCAGGGCTATGAGTTTTCCTCTTGGGACTGCTTTCATTATGTCCCATATGTTTGGGTATGTTGTGACTTCATTTTCATTAAACTCTAAAAAGTCTTTAATTTCTTCCTTTATTTCTTCCTTGACCAAGGTATCATTCAGTAGAGTGTTGTTCAGTTTCCACATGAATGTTGGCTTTCTATTATTTCTGCTGTTATTGAAGATCAGCCCTAGTCCGTGGTGATCTGTTAGGATGCATGGGATAATTTCAATATTTTTGTATCTGTTAAGGCCTGTTTTGTGACCAATATATGGTCAATTTTGGAGGAGGTACCATGAGGTGCTGATAAGAAGGTATATCCTTTTGTTTTAGGATAAAATGTTCTATAGATATCTGTTAAATCCATTTGTTTGATAACTTCTGTTAGGGTGCATGTATCTCTGTTTAGTTTCTGTTTCCAGGATCTGTCCATTTGTGAGAGTGGGGTGTTGAAGTCTCCCACTATTATTGTGTGAGCTGCAATGTGTGCTTTGAGCTTTACTAAGTTCCTTTAATGAATGTGGCCGCCCTTTCATTTGGAGCATAGATACTTAGAATTGAGAGTTCATTTTGGTGTATTTTGCCTTGATAAGTATGAAGTGCCCCTCTTTGTCTCTTTTGATAATTTGGGGTTGAAAGTCTATTTTATTCGATATTAGAATGGCTACCCCAGCTTTTTTCTTCCGGCCGTTTGCTTGGAGTATTTTTTTCAGCCTTTCACTCTGAGGTAGTGTCTGTTGTTTTTCCTGAGGTGTGTTTCTTGTAGACAGCAAAATGTCGGGTCCTGTTTGTGTAGCCAGTCTGATAGTCTATGTCTTTTTATCGGAGGATTGAGTCCATTGATATTAAGCAATATTAAGGAACAGTAATTGTTGCTTCCTGTCATTTTTGTTTTTAGAGTTGGGATTCTGTTCTTGTGACTGTCTTCTTTTAGGTTTGTTGAAAGATTACTTTCTTGCTTTCTCTAGGGCAGAGTTTCCGTCCTTGTATTGGTGTTTTTCTGTTATTATCCTTTGAAGGGCTGGATTCGTGGAAGGATATTGTGTGAATTTGATTTTGTCGTGGAATACTTTGGTTTCTCTGTCTATGGTAAATGAGAGTTTTGCTGGGTATATTAGCCTGGGCTGGCATTTGTGTTCTCTTAGTGTCTGTATAATCTCTGTCCATGATCTTCTGGCTTTCATAGTCTCTGGTGAGAAGTCTGGAGTAATTCTGATAGGCCTGCCCTTATATGTTACTTGACCTATTTCCCTTGCTGCCTTTAATATTCTGTCTTTATTTAGTGCGTTTGTTGTTCTGATTATTATGTGTCGGGAGAAATTTCTTTTCTGGTCCAGCCTATTTGGAGTTCTATAGGCTTCTTGTATGTTTATGGGCATCTCATTCTTTAGGTATGGAAAGTTTTCTTCTATTATTTTGTTGAAGATATTTGCTGGCCCTTTAGTTTGATAGTCTTCCTTCTCATCTACTCCTATTATCCTTAAGTTTGGTCTTCTCATTGTGTCCTGGATTTCCTGNTCTTTAAATGCTTCTAGTTGTTTATCTGTGTTTTCCTGTAACTCTCTAAGTTTTTCCTCTTTAAATGCTTCTAGTTGTTTATCTGTGTTTTCCTGTATTTCCTTCTTATAGTCCTCCATCATCATCATGACGAGTGACTTTATATCCATGTCCTGCTTTTCTGGTGTGCTGTTGTATCTAGGACTTGATGTGGTGGGTGAGTTTGGATCTGGTGATGCCAAGTACCCTTGGATTCTGTTGCTTTTGTTCTTAAGCTTGCCTCCTGCCATCTCTGCCCCAGGAGACCTGGCGTTGGTGCAGACCAGAAAGGACCCGCTGTTCTGCCCTGGGCCTTTATCAGTCTCCTGGCTGATGTCTCAAGTTCCACGAGATTGGGCCTGAACAGAGGCTGTGTTCCCCTGCACACCTCAGGTCCCAAGATAGCATGGGGAGTCCCGAAAGAGCCTAGGAGAGTGCACAGTACCTGTGGCCTGAGACCTGAGCTGATGCTGGGCAGGCAGGACCAGACCGGAAGGGAGGGGCTGTTCTACCCTGGGCCACTATCAATCTTCCAGCTGGTGTCTCAGGTTCCAGGAGATTGGGCTAGAATAGAGGCTGTGTTCCCCTGCTCACTTGAGGTCCCAAGATAGCTTGGAGGGTCCCGAAAGTGCTTAAGAGAGTGCACAGTGCCTGAGGCCCAAGTCCTGAGCTCCTGATGTGATCGTAAAGTCCAGGGAGTTGCTGGGCTCAGAGGAAAGGTGGCGGGGTGGAGGGTGCTCTGGCTGGGAGAGGCTCAGCCTCCAGTGTGGAGGAGTTCTCGGATCTTGCCCCTTCGGGCAACTGCTGACCCACTGTTCCCAAAACCACCTCTGCACTCCACTCACGTGTAACCCTGATGTGATCTTAAAGTCCTGGGGTGTGGGAAGCAAAGGACAGGCCCTAGCTGCGTCTGCTGGGCTCAGAGGAAAGATGGCGGGGTGGGGGATGCTCTGGCTGGGAGAGGCCCAGCCTCCGGTGAGGCAGAGTTCTGGGATCCTGCCCCTGCGGGCAACTGCTGACCCACTGCTCCCAAAACCACCTCTGCACTCCACTCACGTGTAACCCCGATGTGATCTTAAAGTCCTGGGGTGTGGGAAGCACAGGACAGGCCCTAGCTGCGTCCGCTGGGCTCAGAGGAAAGATTGATCAGAATTTTTTGACTTGCTGTTCCTTCTTTGTGTTTATTGTGCCCCTTTCTCTCCACAGGTGGTTCCTCGGGCTCTGTTCCACTGTGCCATGGGATGGGATAAAGATGATCTTTCTCTTTCCTTTAATGCTACCAGTTATTCTGACGCAATCATGGACTGGTCTATAAATCAATCCAATATTGGAAATAGCAGTCTTCATTTGGAAGGCTGGTTTTGGAAATTTTTTGAGACATATTTAAAAATTAGCTCCAGTTCTTTATGAAGATATGTCAATAATAAATAAATTTGAGACAGGATCTGGATTTCAAACAAGTGTTAGTACATTGTTAAGTCACCTCATCTTTTATTAATTGGTCATGTTAAGATTACTTTTGTTTTTCTACGGTATTTAATGTAAGTTGTATTGATTTTATACTTTCTAATTGTTTCAGTGTATTGAAAACTGGCATGTCCATTATGGTAGTCTATCAATTAGCTTTTGTTTTATTGCCTGTGAATATTATGGGACCTTGGTATTCTGAAATAAATAAATAAATAATACTGGAAGAAGTGAGCCAGGCTTTATGCAGAACCAAGAGGATAGTAAGTTTGATTATTGCTGGTATAGCAGCTTTAATTAAGTTAATACCTAGCACCACTGCTTCTACAATTCCTTTAACAGAAGTTAAGAGAGCTACTTCCTTTAAGCACTTAGCATAAAATGTTGCTAGTGTTCTGAATATTCAAGAGGATTTACATAGGCATTTAGAAGAATGGATTGATTCTCTTTATTGATATTATTCAAATTATTAGAGAGGAGATTTAGAGTTTAAGAGTAAGAAGCCATCTCAAGAGTCATTGTAAATACTCTGGATACAATGGATTTTTGTTACTTCTAAAATTTACAGTGATAGTCAATATAATTGGGGAAAAGTTCAAAGACATTTGCAGTGTATTTAGCATAATTCTAACACCTCTCTAGATGTTTTAACTTTGTATACCAAGATTATGAATTTAAAGAATGCTGCTCAGCTGAGCTTTGTGCTGCAGATACTGCTGATAAAATTATTCTTGACCTGAGGTCAGTACTTCCATCTTGGTCAAGCTTCAAGAATGGCATATATAGCTTGATCATGTTAGTCCTTCTTGTCCTGAGAATATTTTTATTCCTGCCCATTGTGATAAAGCTTGCCTTTAACAACATCAACATGTTGTGGGCAAAAATACATGGCTTGAAACTAAGAATGGACTCACAGTCAAGGTTATTAATTTAACAGGCTGGCAGCCAAGGATGGGTAAGTTCTGCACAGAGCATTATAAACCTAAGACAGAAGTGAATTGCTTTTGATAATGCATATTCTATGATGGGTAAGGAAGGCATTCTTGTTAGAATGACCTAAAACATATGCAGTCTTGTTTATGAAATAAAAAAGGATGAGATGTGGAGAGATTTGGGGGGTCACTTGACAGGAATCTGAAACTGGATCAGGACAAGGAAGTAGGTTTCTGACAGGAATTTGACATTTGGTCATAACAAGGAGGCAAGCTCAGGCAGGAATCTAATTTTAGGCTATAAGAGGAAAGTAAGTCCAAGGAGAAATCTGATTTTAGGCTAGAACAAAGAAGTAGGCTTCAGGCATGAATGTGACTTTGGGCTAGGATAGGAAAGTAGGCTGGTATCCTGGTCATCCTGATAAGCTCTTAGAAACAGTGATCACAAGAATGATAACAGGATTTTGTTTATTGCCTTGCTTGTTTCTTGACTATTTGTGTTTATTGTATTGCTTCTTCTTCAACCTGGAACTGACTTAATACTTGCATCTAATTAAACTGGTATAAAAGCAGATTGGGAAAAAATTAAACTTGCCTGAGCCTCAGAAATGGCTGGGGTCATGCTACAATGTTGTCTAATTGTCTTTTCTTTTTTTAAATCTTAGCTTCTGCTCTAAAGATCCTGTTAAATAACCTAGCTTGGTCATTGTCTAGTGTTTCCAGGTTAACCCCCAACAAGCCTGTCCTCTACCTAACAACCACCAATTAGGAAGAAATCAGAAGTTAAGTTTACAGTTTGGCTTCCAGCACCAGTCAATTATGCTAAAAGCCACAGTAACACACCAATTAGATGCTTGTCAGGTTACAAAGACATATCCCTACTTACTTCTTTTTATTAAACCTTGCTTCTATGACTATTCAGGGCATTTCCTCCACTGGAACTGTCCTGTTGGGCAGTGGGGATATAAGCCCAAGCAAGCTCAAATAAAGATCCTGGTATGATTGCTGCATCATATCAGCTTCTGACTGGTCTTTCAGAGTTCATGTACACTTCCTTAATACTACAATTTGCTGCATTGGATGAGAAGTTCCTCATGGCTATCAGGACTATCAACCTGGAGGGTACAATTCAGGAAAATCCAGTCTAAGTCTGTGTGGGGCAGTGAAAGGCAGCCTGATTTGGTTGAACGAGGCTTGCTCCGGACTCATTAGAGACTCTACAAGGGATGGAACAGTGACCCACGTTCCCAGAGACAGGTGCCTGACACCACAGAGCCCCCAACTCCAAAATCTTGTGAGTATACATCAGGCAGACAATGTCCAAAGCTCCTGGCCTTCTGGATAGACTCCACCCCTATAGTTAGTTACCTAACTATAGCCAGTTATGCTCCTCCCCACAGTTACCTGGCAAAGGCAAGGTAGCCCAGCCCACTATAAAAGGGGCTGATCGGTCCCCCATCTCTCTCTTAAACTCTTACCTTTCCTACTCTCATTGCTAGCCCTCCTTCTCTCCCTCCCTTCCCTCTTCTCTACATGTGGCCATGGCCGGTCTCCCTCTTTCTACCTTCTCTTCTTCTCTCTGCCTTTCAATAAAGATCTAAAACCATAGACTTTCTCTGTTCATCAAGCCCGCTGTAATGCTTGAACAATGGGATAGGCTTTCCCCTAAAGAGCTGTGTCTAACCTCCTGTCTGAAGATCTTCCTGCGCTCCATCCATGGTCCGGATCAAGGACTCTTGCACTCTTGGGAACCACCCAGTGCCCCCACTCTCCCTGCCCTCTCCTCCCTTCAGCCCTGGAGATGACAGAACTGCCCCCAGGGGCCCCCTTTTGTTCTCCACTCTTTGGCAGTGTCCAGTGACATCTGAGATGCCCAAGACTAAGAACCTGTTATCTCTAGCCTCTGTGAGGCCCAGAGATCTCGTCCATCTCCCCCCTCCACCCCCCATACACACAAGTTGGGTTCCATGGCCTCACATAGCCAGACACTCACCTGGGGCCACGTGGGAAGCATGCGGCAGTCCTCTCGCGTCTGGCTGCCCAGAGTACCAGAACTCTGGTGGGACATGGGTTCTCTCCCTTTATTCCCCCATGTCTGCTGCCCTACAAGTGTGTTTATATGTGTATTTGTTGCGCTATAATAATCTTCCTGTTTCCTGTTTGTCTGTAAATTAAGTATGTCCATGTTAAGAGCTTCCTGTCTGTCTGCATGCTACATCTGTCTCTGTGCCTATGCAGCTGGTATGTCTTCGTGGTGGCTAGTCCACCTGCACAATCCTTCAGGATCTGAGCCATGTTATGGTGACTTTGATTTTGAACACTGGTACAGCACTGTGGGCAATGTCTTTCTTTCTTCACAAACTCTGAGGGATGCCACATCCATCTTGTATGTGATTGCCACCTTCTGGTTGGCTCTTGTTTCTACCTGGTGTCTTTCTATGTTCATAAATTTTGAGTGGTTTAACATCTGTCATTCTGTTCTAGCAACCCCAGGGTTTCCATTCATCTGGGGGAAAGGCCTTGTATCTGTATCCATGGCCAGGATGTGGTTACGACAGACATATCTGGCAGCTGTGGCCATACAAGGTGTTGTGAGCCTCAATCTGGGGCAGGCCTGGAATTGGAGAGCCAAAAGAGACCCACCAATGTGGTTCTTTTTTTTTGAGTGAGTGCAACCTACTGGTTGTTTCTCATTTTTACCTGGTAAAGAGAAAGAGGGACTTGTTTTTTGTGTGTTATATTTGTGTTTCTCATTATGAGGTGACTTTGATGGGCATATTAAATGGAACAGGTACCCTCAACACCATCAGCCATTTTAAGACTGTTAAAACCATTAAGAAGAGTCTCTCAGTCATTATTAATAAAGATAAATTGACCTCACTCTGCAGGTCAGAATGGCCCACTTTCAATACCAGCTGACCCCCAGAGGGATCCTGTGACCTGATATTGGTCCAAGGGACCAAGAAAATAATTTTCAAATCTAAATTTGGCCACCCAGATCACATACTTTATGTTTAGTTTATGAAAGGATGATTTGGGACTATTCAACTTATGGTGATGGAAAGTAACTACCAGTACCAAAATAATGAAGCCTGTGAGCTTCAGGAAGTCCCATGATTGGGCCTTCTAATTACCAGGGAAAGGGGAGAATAGGAGACCAAATTTTGGGGTTCAAACTCCACCTTCGAGAACCTGACCTAAGTTTGAACTCAAGGCTGGTAACTAGCATTAGCTTTCAAGTTAACACCCCAACAAAACCCCAACCTAGATTCAGTTTCTAGGCTAACCCAAACAAACCTGTGTCTCCAAGTTAATCTCCCCCAGTGAATCTAGTGTTTCCAGTTTAACCTGCACCAAGTCTGTCCTCTATCTAACAACCACCAATTAGGAAGAAATCAGAAGTTAAGTTTACAGTTTGGCTCCCAGCACCAGCCAATTATGCTAAAGGCCACAATAACACACCAGTTAGATGCTTGCCAGACTAGAGACACTCACCCCTCCCTTGGCTGCTGTCTGTAAAAAAATAGAATGCTTAGGGCTTTTCCTCCACTGGATTTGTGCTATGGGGTGGCAGTGATGTGAGCCCAAGCTATTTCAAATAAAGACCCTATTGTGAGTGCATCAAATTGACTCCTTACTGGTCTTTTGTGGTTCATAAACACTTCTTTGGTACTACAAACCCAATGAAATAGCTAAATAAATATCTTAACATATCCGTAACTTTCATTTCTGATGAAATTCATTCTTAATCATGTGCTTTCTTACACATCAGAGAACACAGACCAAACTGCTCTGGTTTAAAATCAACTACTTAAATAAATTACACTGAGACTGATTTAATGGAGTACTGGGTCTCTCTCTCTCTCTCTCTCTCTCTCTCTCTCTCTCTCTCTTAGATTTTCAATTACAACTTTATTCTTCTACAAGGAATAACTTTTTTATTAGATATTTCTTCATTTACATTTCAAATGCTACCTGAAAGTCCCCTATACCCTCCCCCCACCCTGATCCCAAATGCACCCACTCCTGCTTCCAGGACCAGGCATTCCCCTGTACTGTAGCATATGACCATCTCAAGACCAAGGGCCTCTCCTCCTGTTGATGGCTGACTAGGCCATCCTCTGCTACATATGCAACTAGAGACACAGCTCTGGGAGGTACTGTTCATATTGTTGTTCCTCCTATAGGGTAGTACTAGCTCTCTTAAAAAACCAAACCAAAACAAAACAAAAACCACAGCACTACATAGAAAATAAGGACAAATGTGGATTTGGGGTGTCTTTGCATTTATTTTAGTTACCATTGTATCTTTATATATTAAACCTAATATTTTCTAAATGCTCATAAATAATATTTAAGTACCTGACTTAAAAATTCCTAACACATACTGGCAAACCATTATAAGCTTGGTAAAAACAAAATATCAAAACCTTGAAAAACTATATGTCATTAAAAAGTAAAAAGTGGAGTTTTCTGTTTCAAGAAGCACGTGTGAAATTAATTTGATGAATGATATTCAGAATTTAAATTTAAAAGTTTTTATTAAAAAATTTTTTTTAGTTTAGAAATGACTTGTAGCTCACCTAACATTCCCTCCCACTCAACTCTACCTCCATTTTTTTAATGAGAACTCTGATTTCTTATTTACCATTCTTCTTCCTAGAGCCTGGTTATTTCCCAGTAGGTGGCTTGAACTCTTTGACAATATGGCTTTATATTTTAAGCCATTTCTGGGAACTAGCCCTGTACCAGGTATTGAGGAAAGTACCAATGGATAGCATCAGTGGTTTTCAGGGGCAAAATTTTATTTTGTGAGGACAAAAGTTACTTACTTTTAGTTATATTTACCTTTTTAAACTCTTCTATTTTAAGACCAAAAACCATTTGCTCCTGGTAATTAATTCCTACTGCTTAGTAGCAGGAAATTATGAAGAGGAATTAGTTGAGTGGGATTTTTTAAAAATGTATATGAGTTCACTGTAGCTGTCTTCAGACACAATAGATGAGGCCATTGGATCCATTACATATTCTTGTGAATCACCATGTAGTTGCTAACAATTGAGCTCAGGACCTTTGGAAGAACAGTCAGTGCTCTTAACTGGTGCGTTTCTTCCCCTCTTATTTATTTATTTACATCCCAAATGTTGACCCCTCCTCCCAGTACCCCCTCTCTGTCCCTTCTCCCCTGTCTTTGCCTCTGACAGGGCAGCCTCTTTCTCCCTGGCATCTCCTTTGTTCTTTTTGTCAAGAGACCCTCATTGATCAGCAAGAAACTCACAGTTTTGTTAACTCATGGTGAGCCAGAATAAAAGGAAATGGAAAGTAATTCATGCAGAAAAAAACTTTTATATAGGCAGTATACACACACACACACACACACACACACACACACACACACACACACACACACACACACACACACACACACACACACACACACACACACACACACACACACACACACACACACACACACTGGTTGGGCCAGACCACCTGTTTCAGCAACTCCTCAAGTGTTCACACATACTTTCGTATATGCATGTGTGCATTTGATAGATGGCACTCCCATGAGGAAGTTCCAATGAGCAAGCGTCAACTCACAAAAATTCCCTCATTTTGGATGGAAAAGAATCTCGAGCTTTTATCACTGAGAGAAAGAAAAAGCTTCTACCTTTTTATTACTAAAAATAAGAATAGGCTTCCTCTTATTGTCATACTTAGTTCTTATATTTTCTCAGAAGTATTGATCACATTGTCTTCCAAACATGTTTACATTCCATAAGTTCATAGCAATGTTGACATTAATTCAAGTCATAACTTGATGAGAAATTACAGCAGAAATATTTACATGTGTTTCCATTAAGACTGGTACCTGACTAATCTGTTATTAGCTCCATAAAATTTATTAAGTTTAAAACAATAGTTTTATGTCATATATAAGCATTGTTTTGACAAGGGACAAATCATTTGCTTTGTGTATCATTAGTTTTGAAGTTTTGTAATAGATAAGCTAGTTAATATTCTATTTTCTGTCCTTGCAGTTACAATATCTTGTCTATTTCCAGTTTATAACCTTTAGTTAGCAGATAGTAGTTTTACAGCTAACCTAGAAAGACTGCTTTCCCTGATCATAAATTTGCTCCAAGCCTGCTTTCTAATCCCTAGTACAATCAGCCTGTAACTCATGAAGGTTTATGGAGCCTTATTTGCCACCTGTTAGAAAGCTGGAAATTACTTATATAAATTTACAAGTACAAATTCTTTAAAGTCATTATCAGGAATTATGAAATCATCAATTTCTCTATACAGCATTGCTACATGAGAGTACATATCCATTGGTGTGCAGAAAATTTGCCAATAAGGTGATCCAGGAATCATTAGACTATGTAATAGTGACCTGAAAGGCATAACAGTAGCAAGAAACAATCCTAAAATAAAAATCTCTGATGGTCTTGCATTTCAGAGCTTACCATTCGAAGCCATACAAAGTGGTGAGACATCTCCAGAAAACTTACTTGCATGCCTTTAGCCTTTCTTAGATGGCTCCTGACAAGCTATCAGTGATTGTTCCCTAGCACTTGGTAGTATCTGGCTAGGTCATGAAATCTTGACATAATTCTACAAATGGAATGTGAGAGAAAGTCTGTTGCTTGTCTTTTTGTTAAATGTTTCCTTGCTTTTGGATGAAAATCCAAGCTAGCAATGATTTTGTTCTTCAGAATCTTCTTTAATTTCATGAGTGCATAGGATTTGTGTGAAGAAGAACATGAAAGTAGAAGGCATGAAAGAGGTAGAGGAGAAAAACCAGCCAAAGGTTACTCACCTCTGGTCATAATCAGAAAGCATGGAGAGAAAGAAAATTAGAACAAAGTAAAATAACATATATAGATAATAATGATGCTAGGATATCTCTGATTGTGTGTGCTAATTGAAAAAAAAATGCCTAAAAGGTCAAATTTGAGACAGTTGCATATATATATATATATATATATATATATATATATATATATAAAACAATCCACATCATCTTACACTGATGTGCTTACTTCTACTATGTGGAAGAAGCAGAGGAAAATAAAGAGGATCTTACATTAAAGTAATAATCCATCTCTTATGTAACTAAATATTCTCTAGTATCCATACCCAATTGGAAGAAACAGAATAACTTGGACAATATATATGTATCAATATCTATAGATAGATATAGATATAGATATAGATATAGATATAGATATAGATATAGATATAGATATATTAAAATTATCATTTGGTAAAAAATATATGTCAAAACCATAAGTCAATGGATAGTCAGCATAAAAGTTATTAAGACTTTAAAATATTTATTTTCATAGGTTCTTCATTATACAGTCAGTCACCTTACAATTTCAGGGCTTCTCAGCTCTGATAACTACTCAAGAAGTATGCAATATTTATCTCTGCTAGTAATTCCCATGTTGTATAATCTAACTTTATAATAATGGAATAGGAAAATTATGTCATTGATGGATGGAATTTGTGATACAATATTAATAAGTGAGTTAATTTTAATATTTACATGAATCTAATTCTAATCCTGTTTGACTTTGTGTACTTGGATCATTTGTGTAAGTTGCTTTGCACTTGTAATACTTTGAGAACCTATTTTTCATGTTATATTCAATATTACTGCATCCCCTGTATGTTAGGGGCATGTTAGGGGCATGTATTCCTCTAATAAATCTCTTTTCCTCCATACAGGCTAGAATTTATTTTGTTTATGAAAACTATAAAGCAAAGCTCATAATCTGCATCATTTAGATTTAGTTAATGGGTTTCTTCTCAGAGTCTAATGAACTAACCATAGAGTTCTTTTGAGGGCTCAAGATTATTTGTGCCTAAGAAAACACAAAAGCTGCCAAATAAATGTTAAAGATCCTATGCCTGCCATGTATTAAATAGATGGAACTTTGTGTATCTTATTCTGGTAGTTTCAAAATTATCTCTCCTGTGCCCAGGAGTTAATGCTTGAGCTCTTCAATCATAAAGTCTACATCACAAAATTATATTTAAAATATGAATGTCCTTAATTGCAGGTTTTACTAAGGAGATATTCACCAACCAATAGGATACACTAATAGATACAAAGTCAGCAGACAATTCTTCTGTGCTTCAAGTTGACTGTTTATAAAGTGTATTGCCAAAATGTTGTCCCAAACATTGAAGGAATATACAAGAATATGTTGTTTTTACACATGTCATCTTTTCTAAGACTATTTACAAGAGGGAAAGATTGCATTTGAAAAATTTAATGGGAGGAATAATGACAGAAATCCAGTAACATTAGAAGAGGAAGAAAGAGGGAAGGAAAAGATTATAAGCCTAAAGAAATGGAGAGGGTCAAAGGAAAGACAAGGTCGGGGAGTTCAGGTGGGTGTCACACCTGAGTATTTTCTGCCTTCACTCCTTGCATCCCTGAACTGGGAGCAACACAGTGTACATAATACCTTAAATTTGAATATTAGATGTGTCCAGGTAACCATTCCTCATCTTTCATATTCCTTCATGTTAGACAGTCCACCTCTGCTTTTCTTCCCATGGACTGTGAGGATTTCAAACTTCAAATAAACTATTTGTTATTACCCCTTATTGTTAGAGAAAGGGAATGTTTCCTAAAATTATGTCCAAGTATTCCAGGACTCCGGAGGCTGACTACACATTGAGTAATAGTATTGGTAAGCACTGTTTCCACTTGCACAGACATGGAGATTAAAATACTGTACCAGAAAATGGAACATCTGAATGAAAAGAATAATACTAATGAATGCCATGAAAAAGGTACCACTATGAAGCAAAACCCTACTTTAAACTCCCTTTTCCCTGATATGAAAAGACTACTCTTAGATGAGAATACGAAAACACCTTAACACTGATGGGAACCCAGTCTGCCAGCGGTACATGTGCTCCATGGAAGAATAACCTGAGAAAATCATGAGAACCAGTAACTGGGGCAGTCATTTGTGTGGCATCATTACTCCCCAAATAGTAATTCAAAATACAGTAAGCAATGTTTGGTTTCACACAGATTGAAAATGGCTGTTGGTGTTTTCTGAACCTATTTCCAATGGCTTCAGACTTTTCCCCATTCATTCCATATTTGGCATTCTTGCTCTGAAAATAGGCTAACTGGTTCTTGTTATCAAGAATTTTCTTTTGAACATAACACCAGCAAAATTTTTACTTCAGAAAAAGGTCTGACACTTCAAGAAGCAAGTCAGCTGCTTGATGGAGGCTCACAGGACTAGTAAATGCTTCCAGGGTGTTATTCTGGGTTGGGAATAATTATAGTATAAATAATATGTATTTAAGAATTACATTTTAAGAAATGAATTTCTAGAGACAGGTAACTGGAGTCAAACTTTTCCACTCCCTAGAAAACTAAATAGGAACTTTCTTTATTAGATGTTTTCTTCATTTACATTTCAAATGCTATCCCCAAAGCCCCTATACCCTCAGAGCTGTGTCTCTAGTTGCATATGTAGCAGAGAATGGCCTAGTTGGCCATCAATGGGAGGAGAGGCCAGGGTGTTATTCTTGACACTGTGCTCCTTTGGGCTATTCCCTTATTTAATAATACTTAGATTCATTACCAGAATTTTAGAAATAGTACTTAAAAACTCTTAACTCATTATTCCTCTTGTAAATATTTGTGTTTTTCCGGGCAGAGGGACTATAGAAAAGTCTCCTATGAGTATCATTTGAAAGGCAGGATTTCACCTCAATCAGTTCCTGCGGCTCAATCCATAAACTAGTTAATTGATAGAAACATTAAACTAGTTAATTAATGAAAACATTTAATTTCATTTGTGGTTTGAGGAATGCTGAAGTTCAAGGCAAGCACATGTAGTACGGGACTTCATGGGATGGAAGAAAGTAAAGTCAGTGAATGTGAAAGAGACTAAGTATAAGGAACACATGTGCTTTTTACCAAAGCATTCTAACAATTCCACTGCTACAAAATGCCACTAATGTATTCCAGGGGGCTCCATATCTATGACTCAGATGCTGGACATAAAAGTAAGAATGAGCTTTCACACAGTACTATGGAGGCACACTCAAGCCTGAGAGAAGCCTCTTCATCCTTAATGTACTATGGAAGGAAGAAGACACTATAATGAATGTGATAAATATTACTACCAAGGCTCATAAAAATAGTGATATGCTATAAATTATATGTTTAGGGGAGAACAGAAAAAAGACTACTGTCTTCTTCTAATATCTAATATCCTAATATATTTTTACTCTTCAACTACCCTCTATGGGGTGGGAATTGTAAAGTTATTTTTAAATTCTCTCTCTCTCTCTCTTTCTTTGTGAGACAGGATTTTTCTGTTATGTCTTGGCTATCCATGAACTTACTCTGTAGACCAGCCAGCTGAACGCACAGAGATCCACCTGCCTCTCCTTCTGAGTGCTGGAATTAAAGCTGTTCATCACCCCACCCAGCTAGAAGACTTTTTTTAATAAGGAAATTATAACTTAGTCATATAACTGAGAATAGTTTTAATTGAGAGCCAAATAAACTACTTAAAAGTTTCAAATATGGAAATATAACATGGATTCACACAATATTCACATAATAATCAAATGTCTATGCATTGAAGTATCGTTAAGCAAAGCATAATTTGCAGTTGTATATTATATAAATCTGAAAACGAATGGTACAATACTGAAAAACTTTAAGTATGAATTTATACAAAGACAGAAGCTGTCAGAATAAAAGATGGGATCACCAAAGTGGCCCCTGTGACAGTAAATAAAAAGTTTTCTGTACTGTAGAGCAGTAAAGCAATGTGCTTCAGTAAAGTATCTATAATTTACATTACCTTGTACACACTCAAAAAAGCCACCAATATAAATGAGGTTTTTCATTAAACTAAGAAAACTTCAGAGGAGGAGAAGATTAATTCCATCATCAACCTATGACATATAAATAACAGGTGATGAATCTATTCTTCCTTTCTCCAAGACTTCAACACCCTCTGAGAAAAATCACTCTTCAGGACCTGATTAAGGAAATGCCTCATAATCTTATTATAGGAACTTACTGATAAATAATACATGTGTGCATACACAGACATACACAAAAACATACATAAATGCATACACACACACACACACACACACACACACACACACACACATAGAGGAAACTGAGATGAATTGGGTCTTGTTTCCATTCTAGTACAGTGCTTTGGTCTGAATTATCAAATATAGCCCGGACAGATGAGTCAGCTTAGAAACTTCAGCTGATTCCCCAAAAGAAATTCCTCCAGAAACTTCTCACCATTTCAAAACAACTCTGGTTGCTTAAAGCAGGCAAAATAAAAGAGCAAAGACAAGTGGCATGAATCCAGTAGATCCTGACAAAGTTCACTTTGACCGAGAAATCTGTTTTCCACTTTTGACGTGGCTGGATGTCATGATTCAGAACAATCTGTTTTCTCTTTTATGAAGAACAGCATGTGTACATGTGCATGCTTGTGGGCACACGAAAGAAGCTTAATGGATGTCATAAAGTTTTAAAAGTAAAATGTTCACAAAGATTATAAAATAAAAAACAGATCATTAAAACACAGACTCCATTTCTTTCATTTCTGGTCATGAGTGTTAACTTTCCAAACACTGAGCTCTCAGCACCCTGCAGATCCCAGAGTTTGTGTCATCTCAAGATAGAGAAGCTTTGACATCTGGAATAAATGCTTCCTTTTGAGGTATATTATACTCAAACTACAGTGATTATCTAAGCAATGAGGAAGTCGAGGTCACTAGAGGTGAGGCATGAGATTATTCTGCTGTGTACTCCCTTAACCTCTTTGAGAAGAAGGAGAATGCTATGGTAACCAATGTACTGTATAATAACATGACATAGAGGAAGACATTTTCTGAGACAAGAGACTGTCCTGCATCTTTACAACGCACCATCAAATTATCTGGGAGAAAGTTAATCTTGCTCATTACAGCAAACCTTTTAAACTTACAATTATTACTAAAGCGCTAAATCAACAAGGGGATCATCGACTCCCCGGTAAGATGGTGAGTAGTTATAGTCAATAGATTATTAGAGAACATCAAAGAATGTGGGAATCTTTATGAACTTCTAAATTATATATTTCTAAATTAATCACAGATTCCCAGATATTTCATATTTCTTTTCTGAATTCTGAAAACTTTCATGCATACTTACAGGGTATCCATGAGGTAACATCACATCAATTATACCCACCATCTCCAAGGATTTATTATTATTGTTATTATGTAATATTTCTAATTTTATACTTTATTACAAGAAAGAAGAATTAATAATAAATGACACACCCAAATTAAGAAGACTCAAAGACTATACAGCTGAATGAACTTCTATACAAGTACAGTGGTCATATGAATCATCTGTGCAGATTCACATTGTGTCTTATATTTTCACCACTAAATATCTTATGTTATTATCAACCTCTCAAAATGAAAACTCTAGGACAGAGTTAGAACTACAAAAGAAATTAGCTTTATGTCCTCTCATAATTCATGGCCACTATCTCCTTGTCCCCTTATATTTAGCCTTTGTTTTTATCTTTCCTTCATGTTATATAATACTCTCATGTACATATGTTTATACAGAAATTATTGGATAGATTCTATATATGATGGAGAACATGTTTCTTTTCTTTATGAAATTATGTAACCTCACTTAATATTATATAGCCTAAGTTCATGAATTTTCCTATAATTCTGTTATTTCATTAGAGATAAATAGTATTTAAGTTTGCATTATCCATTCATATGTTTATGCATAACTGGGTTAATTCCAATTATTTTCTATATTTTAAAGCACCAATAACCATGTGGTAGCAATTATACTATGGTAGCATGTAGACATTGTATGTGTGTGTGTGTGTGTGTGTGTGTGTTAGCATAGTGATATTCTAAGAATAAGGAAATTTCAACCCTAAAGGTTTGCCTTGGCAGATAAAATATATTTATGCAAGATATCTAAGCATAGACACAAAGAAGAAATGTTACAAAGAATAGAAAAATACTGTGGTGTGGCTCAAGAAACCATAATCCATGCCATAATAGAAATGAGCCAACTCTGGGAAAGCTCTCCAAAAAGATGAGACAGCACCATGATATTCTAAAGTTCATCAAGTTAACATCCTCAGAAGAGACATATCAGGCAGCGTGCACTGTGTAAGTGTTGAATAAGAGGCTGGATGGTGTGCTTGAGAAGCTGCAAACTGGAGTTTTGGATGTAGGGAAAGGAGAAGACAAGCCAGAGTATTGCATTCGTAAAGCTTGGTGGTGGCAAATTGGAAAGACTGTGAATGTCAGGAAAAATAGCTTTATGGACTTTTCATCCATGCACTTTTCTGCATGTTTGTTGTACAAACCCATATGTGAAAAAAAATCATAGGTCAGGCCAAATGATCTTAAGCAGCCTAGAGAAATGGCTCAGTGGTTAAAACTGCTTTCTGCATAAGCATGAATACTAGAATTCCTTTCATAATACCACTATAAAAATTAGTCATGTGTGGCCCTGCACACTATCTTGTAACCGGAGAACCATGGAGGGAAGAAACAAGAGGATCACTTAACCTTATTGGTTATCACTGTAACTCCAGGTTCCCTGATTCACTGAGAGACTCCTTCTTAAATGAATAAGGCTGTCTTCAAATACTCAGTTATATGCACACCTGTACTCATACTTACACATATAACACAAACACATGCACGC
>LR751792.1:74003-134832 GCA_902729485.2 Mus minutoides | reverse complement strand
ATATATAATATATAAATATTGTTTATGTTTTATATATATATATATAACATAAACAACATTTTTAAGAACCACTTTTGAATTTCTCAACCCAATTAGAATATGAAAAAAATCAGCAGATATTGGTAAAGTTGAGGGGGAGGGAACATTTATTCACTGATCTTAGGAATGAAAACAACAGACCACTAAGGAAATTAATGTTAGGGGTTCTCAAAATGTTAGAACTAAAACTAGAACTACCATATGGCTCAGCTGTACCATAGCACTCCTGGGTGTATACCCAAAGGACTCCAAGTCCTACCACAGAGGGTTATGCATCCATGTTTATTGCTGCACTATTCACAATAGCAAGGAAATAGGACTAGTCCAGATGTCCATCAACAGAACACATAATGAAAATGTGGCTCATATACACTGGAATTTCATCCAGCTTTCAAGAAAAATAAAATTATAAAGTTTGCAGGAAAATGGATAGAATTGGAAAAAATATACTGAGATAACCCATACCAAGAAAGACAAATACTGCATATTCTGTCTTACATGGGGGATTCTAGCTTTAAATCTTTAAATCTGTATGTTTAACTTGGGGTAACTGTAGAGGCCTGGAAACTGAAATAGGCTCATTCTAGGTGAGTTGGGGGTGCTAATAGAAAGAAATGAAAGCAGAGACGGGGTGTGTGGGGAAACTAGGTATAGAAAGGTTTATGAAGGGATTGGGGCAGAAGACTGGACAAATGAGGAGTGAGGGAGGGAAGGGGACTATCCAAAACAAAGTATGAATGAACAGATGGAGTATTCTGTAAGCCGATTAAAAAAAGAGAATGTGGGGCAGTGGTGGCGCATGCCTTTAATCCCAGCACTCGGGAGGCAGAGGCAGGCGGATTTCTGAGTTCGAGGCCAACCTGGTCTCAAAGTGAGTTCCAGGACAGCCAGGGCTATACAGAGAAACCCTGTCTTGAACCCCCCCCAAAAAAACAACAAAAAATAAACAAACAAACAACAACAACAAAAAAAAAAAAACGGACAGTGGTGGCGCACGCCTTTAATCACAGCACTTGGGAGGCAGAGGCAAGCGGATTTCTGAGTTCAAGGACAGCCAGGGTTACACAGAGAAACTTTGTCTCGGGGAAAAAGAAAAGAAAAAGAAAAAGATTGACAATATGTACATAAAATATAATAAAACTCACTACTCAGCTTGTGTGCTAAATATGTACAAGCTGTACAATATGAGCAAGAGCTGAAGAAGGCTGAGGCAGCTCCAAGGTCAGCCGGGATGCTGCAGTCCTGAAGAAGTAATAGGAAGTCTTGATGTGTGGTATCATGGAAGAAAGCTGGTTTCAAGCGATTTTAAAGGGGGAAACGAGGCTTAATGGATGTCATTCATTAGCTGCGATCTACATTAAGTAAATCTACAAAAGTAAATGTTTCTACAGAGAAACACTGTCTCAAAAAATAAAACAAACAAAACGTTTTCAACATTTTCAAACTTTCACCCTTTCTTTCCTTGTTGATTTCAGTCTACAAAGTATCTGGGACCAGAGGGGAGGGGGGCCACTACACCTCACACAGTTTCTACATCTAGTAAAATAATCCCTTCCTCCTGTCTTTCCTTCCTTCCTTTTCTCTTTCATTTTTTTGTTTAAATATATATATATATATTTATGGTGCTGGAGGTTGGACCCACAGCATTGCTCTAAGCAAGCACTCTACCAATAACTTTTACTTTGAGACAGGGCCTTGAATTCACTATGTAACTAGACAGGTTTTGTACCTGTGATGGATGCTCCTGCCTCAGTCTCCAGACTACAAGTATTACCCCGCGCCGCGATACTAGATACTAGGTTACTGCTGCTGTATACACCTCTATCACTAAACACAGTGACGCAAGATGGTACTCTCAGCAGTGCGGTCACCATAGTTACTACTGCCGTGACTACAAGAGAACCAGCATTCTCTCAAACTTTCAGCAGGAAGACAACGGTTGACCGGCTCATGCGGTCATCCCCAAGTTGCGACGCAGAGTTCAGGGACAGCTTTAGGCCCCCGCGGCCAAGCCGCGGCGACCCCGCCCCCACCGCGCGCGCCCGCGCCGCCCCGCCCTCAAGGTGACGTGCGGGGCGGAGCCTGGCGGCGAGCGGGCTGCTCTGTCGTGAGCTTCCGCGCGGGCGCGTCCCGGGCCTCGCACGGCGCTTCCACGGGAGGAGACCTTTCGCTCTTTCTCTCCGCGTGGGGGTTCCGGGTCCCGGCGGGGCGGCGCTGCGCTGCAGCGGGGCGCGCAGGAAGGGTGAGTGTCGGCGCGGGCGCGCGTCTTGTGCGGGGCATTGTCTGGCGCGGGCACGTGCACCCCTCCCCCACCGCGGCCGCGCGGACAGCTCAGCGGCGCGGACGGGTGGGCGCCTGGGTCCGCGGAGAGCCGGGTCCGGCGTGGGGAGGGTTCTTCTCGCCGCGCAGCCTCAGACGGGGCGCTTTGCAGCCGCGGCGGCTGAGCTTGCGCGGTGACCCGCGGGTGGTCCCGAGACGAGGTCGCCTCGGCAAGTTTGGATTTGCCCAAAGAAATCTGCGGCGGCTAAGGAAGGTTGCGAGAAGTCTGCACGAGGGCGTAGGACCGTGCTGTGTCCTATGGAAGCTTCGGAAAGTGAGGACTTGACCAGAAAGACGGCTCCGTGTGCTTATGCAGAAGACAATAAGGCTTAGAGCTCATCTCCATTATGCAAGTATTTATGTTAAACCGAAAATACTGTGTCCTATAATTCTGCAGCTCAGTTACATCTTACTAGTTTTGATATTGCTAGTATTTTTGTCTAGGCACATACCTAATTGCAGAAACAACCCACTTTTAAAAATCCATAACATAAACTAGAACATAATACACATTTATTCAGCAGTATCGTTGCCATTAATAAGTAGCAAGTATTCATCCTAGAATATTTTTAAAATTCAGACAAGGACAAAGAAGAAATTCTAGTGTCCAGGAGTTACTACGGGTGTGTATATTTGTGTAGTCTGCCTTAAAGGTAGGATCAAAATAACGGATGAGAAGTTGGTGCCTTAACTGTTGTTCGTTTGAGACGGGAGTCTCTTCCATATATATATATATATATATATGCATGCATAGTCCTGTCTCAGAACCTCAGCCTTCTTTGTAGACCAGGCTGGCCTCGAACTCAGATCTGCCAGCCTCTGCTTTCCCAGTGTTGGGATTAAGGGTGTGGTTCCACCACATCTGGCAGACTTACTTTTTCTTTTTTTGCTTGTTTGTTTGTTTTTCGAGACAGGGTTTCTCTGTGTAGTCCTGGCTGTCCTGGAACTCACTCTGTAGACCAGGCTGGCCTCGAACTCAGAAATCCGCCTGCCTCTGCCTCCCAAGTGCTGTGATTAAAGGCGTGCGCCACCATGCCCGGCTCAGACTTACTTTTTATAGGAAGCTTGTAGAAAGGTTTTGAGACGGTAGTGGCACAATCCCACCACTACATCGGAGAAGTCAAAAGTGTGTGTGTGGCATGGGGGCTGGGGAGTCAGGATGCAGCCTGCTGCCTTAGCCTGGGTTGACTCCTTGCAGATGGAAGTGGACAGAGTGAAAAGATGAGAGCTTGGAGGTAGAATTAGCAAGACTTAGAAGGGAAAGGGAGAGATCGCTTGTAGCCCAGGTTGGCCTTGAACTCTTGCACCTTCTCAGAGTTACAGACACAACATGCTGAGGGTTCCTTTAATGTGTGTGTGTGTGTGTGTGTGTGTGTGTGTTTTGGGTATTTAGTTTTGTTTTGAAACAAGGTTTTATGTTACTCATAGTTACTTCAAACCCCATATATAGTCAAAGATGGCTTTGAACTTCGGATCCTTCTGTCCCAACCTCTGGCGTGGATAAGTTTTTGTCTACTTGCCCTGCATTCTCTTTTTAATTCTTGTTTTGAGCAACCACATAGATAGATAACGGTACCATTTATTGAGATGGAGCAAGCACCACCCGGCCTCAATCTCTGTTTTATATGAGTTAAATCTGAGTGACATATTTGTTATACGGTCAGTATGTTGAGAAAACACATGTGACAGTATAAAAGTCAGGATTAAAAGACTAAGCAAAGGACCGAGGAGAAACAGAATATGTGTTTTCTCTCTTGAAACCAAGAGGGCTTATAAGCTACTAGAGTAGGAGTTGCTCCTTTTGCACTGGTGAGATGGCCTTAGTTTAGTTCCATTCCTAGGATCCACAGGGCAGAAAGAAATAACCGGTTCCCATACGTTGTTCTCTGATCTCTGTTTACCAGGAATCTGCAGACACATACTTTACCCCTGCAGTGTATCCCTAGCTCTGTCACTGCTTGGTTACTGACATATGTTTAATATTTTCCTCCACAGCTTAAAAACATTGATTTTAAGTATATGAGGTTTGTCTGTATATATGTCTGTGCACCACTTGCATGTAGCGCCTACAGAGGCCAGAAGGTATAATAACTGGAACTGGAGTTACGGACCCTTATGACCATCACAAGTGCTGGGAATGGAACATGGATAGATCTCATGAAAGAGCAGCCAGTGCTCTTAACCACTAGGCCCTCTAGTCTCTGCACCTTTCCGGTTCTGATGTGGGGAGCTTGTTTTCAGTGCTTGGAAATGGAACCAGAGCCTTTTGTGTGTTAGGCAGTTCAACACTGGACTACTTCTCCAGACCTTTTTTTTTTTCTGCCTTCTCATTTATTGCTAAATATTCTTTAGCTATTATATGTAATGTGAGGATAGCAGAAAAGACTTCCTCTGTAAAATTTCCTACAGTTGTATGTAAGTGCTATCTGCTGTGTATTATTTGGCATGCTGTAGTTTGCTATGTACTGGTTTTGGTTGTTTGGTTGGTTAGTTTAGTTATTTGAAACAGAAGCTTCAAGTCCACATGGTCACAAGGGTAGGGGTAAACGCCTGGTGGTTCTGCATATGTGGTAGAATTACAGGTATGTCACAGTGCCCAGCTAAAGTACTTTTTTAGTGTAGACTATAAGAAGAGCAAGACCTAGTGATAGGTAACCCTAGCTACTTACAGGCTTAAAACAGACTCTCAGAACTGGAAAGATACTCTTAAATTGCTAAGTCCCAAGACTAGTTCCCAGCACCCATGTAGGATGCTCACAACTCTAACTCCAGCTCCAAGAGCTCCTATGCTCCTCTCTATGACCTCTAAGGGCACCTGTATACATGTGCACACACATAAAACATGTGTACACATAAATGAAAATAAGTCTTTTTAAGTCTGGAGAGATGGCTTAGAACACTTGTTCTTCTTGCAGGGGATCTGGATTCAGTTCCCAGCACCCGCATGGTGGCTTACAACCAACCATTAACTCCAGGTTCAGGGGATCCAGTGTCTTCTCTTGGCCTCTGTAGTTCGAGGACACATGAAGTATACTTACACGCAGGCAAAACACAGCTTTAAAAAAAAAAAAAAAAAGACTTAAAAGCATCACAATTTAGATAAGGTTTTTTTGTTTGTTTGTTTGTTTTCAGAAAATCACTAGCTCAAAGTAAGTTCCAAGGTCACCCTGAGCAACTGAGCAAAACCATATCTCAAAATATAGTCAGAAGTTGTATAGGGAGAGATGGGGCTCTATCTCTGGTACAGGAGTTGTATACCATATATAAAGCTCTAAGTGCCCAATTGTTATATGTACTTACATGGTAGATCTGTGAACACAGCCTATCTAGGATGCACCTTACCCTCATTTGGGAATATTTTATTCCCTCTGAGTATATTCTTAGAAATACTTGGATTGAGTGTTCTTGTTCAGCCATGCACTTTAAAAAAATATGGTGTGTGTGAGTACACAGCTTTGTATACCTGTAGGCTAGAAGAACAACAGGGTCAAGGTAAAATCTGAATCTACTCGAAGGTGACTGGTGTTCAGGCACGCGTGCTTTGATTACACAGAGACAGAATTGGTTTTCACTAGGCAAGGGCTGTGCATCCTGATAAGAAGAGCCAATAGGAAGGAAACTGTTAGTTACATGTAGTGAAAGTATACCAAGGATAGTTGGGTGAGGTGGGTCACACCTGTAATCTCAGCACTTGGGAGGTTGGGAGGTCGAGGGGGGGGGGACTTCTCATGGTGGTAATGGTGGGGTTGGCCTCTATTTCCATGTTTTGTTTTGTTTTTAAAGAGAGGGCCCCACTGTATATCCCTTGCTATCCTAAGTCATCACTATGTAGACCAGGCTAGCCTTAATCTCATAGAGCTCCACCTGCCTCAGTCTCTGAAGGTCTAGGATTAAAGGCTTGTACCTCCGTGCTCTTCAGCATTGCAAGATGTGGTTGTGCTATAAAGGGAACTGTGAATGCTAGTAGATGTTTCCTCGGGGACTTTCTACTTTGGCTGGTAGTTTTAGTTGGGTGTTTTTGAACAGTTTATTGAATGTCTTCAGACACTATGGAGGAAGGATGTGGGAAGAGATCTATTGGATGAGGTGGTTAAGGAAAACCTTTTCAGATAAGGTGGGTGTTTGAGCGTGGATCCGATGAAGCTAACCCTGGGGGGGATGAACATCTCAGGCAGAAGGAACTAGAAACACAGAAGACCAGAACACTCAAGAGTATTTGACAGACAGTGGGGCATCATACCTATATCTGAGCTCAAGGACAGAAAGGGGCGGGGCAGATCATACCACAGCATGCGGATTTACCCTTAAGTGTTTTAGGAAACGCTTATAATGAGACAAGTAGATAGTGTGACGTTAGAAAAGAATTTTGTAATGCTTTTCTTTCTTTCTCTCTCCCTTTTGTTGTTGTTGTTGTTGTTGTTTTGTTGTTTTTAAGACAGGGTTTCTCTGTGTAAAAGCCTTGACTGGCCTGGAACTTTCTTTGTAGATCAGGCTGGTTTTGAACTCAGAGATCTGCTTGTCTCTGCCTCCTGAGTGGTGGAATTAAAGGCTAGGGACACTAACCCTGGCCCATAATGCGTTTCTGAACAGGAATAATTTGCATACAGTGAAACACGGGCTTTCAAGTGTACAAATGGATAAATCTTCATGTAACTTACACTCTTACTAATATATAAGATATGGTCACTTGAAAGTACCTTTATTCTCTTTCTTTTTTTGTTTTTGGTTTTGTTTTTGTTTTTGACAGGGTTTCTCTGTGTAGCCCTGGATGTCTTGGAACTCTGTAGACCAGGCTGGCCTCGAACTCAGAAATCTGCCTGCCTCTGCCTCCCAAGTGCTGGGATTAAAGGCGTGCGCCACCACGCCAGGCCTCCTTTTATTCTCCTTCAAGTCAGTCTTCTCCACCACCAGGGCAGTCAGCTACATTCAACTTTCTCTGGCCAGCCTTGTCTACTGACTTCCAGGACAGCCAGCCATGCACAGAGAAATCCTGTCTCAAAACAACAAAAACAACAACAACAAAAAACCAAGATAGAAAGAAGTTGGTAGAAGAGGAGGAAGTAGTTGTTGTTTTTCTGATTGTGCATTTATCAGTTGAGGGATTTAGGAAATAGAATCCTTCAGTTTGTGCCTGTTCTGCTTCCTCGCTTGCCATAAATACTGAGATTCAACCCTTGGGTTGGTATTGATTAGGTGTACCAGTTTTCCATTCTGTGTGGATTTCTGAGGAATGGGTCATAGCTTTCTTGTTCTGGTATTTACCACAGGGGCACTAGTTGTCTTGTTCACAGGGTGGGAAGTTTGACCTGAACAATGTGGAAGGGAGAGCTAAGCAGTGAATCATTGCCTGGATCTCAGGATGGCCCTGATTGTGCCCGTCCTGCCCCACCCCCACCACCAGGATTCACATGCCTAAGTAATATAAAATTGCTGACAGGATACTTGAGGTAGTCCGTGACAGATCTTCCAAAGAGCCTTAATGTATCAGGTTTCACTACTTGTCCTCAAAATTGGTTGCATCGTTGGTGAGATGGCAGGGTTCTTGTATGGGTCCTAGGGTTCTAGATCTTTTCTGAAATGAGAACTGTCTACAAAGTGAATTCCAAACCACCCAGGTCTATAAAGAGAAACCCTGTAGTTTACAGTGACGGGCTTGGTGTGCTCACACACACCTTTAATCTCAGCTCTTGGAAAGCAGGGCAGGCAAGGCTACATAGCAAGTCCCTACCTTGACAAATAAGTTGAGTAAACCCAGTGGCAATATTATATAATTAATATATTTTAATTTGTTTTTGCTTTGCTTTGGGTTTTGATACAAGGTCTTGCTGTGAGAGCTCACTCTATGGATGGAGCTGCCTATGGACTTGTAGCAGTCTTCCCTCTGCCCTTGCAGCTAGGCTTACATGGATACACCACTGTGCCCTTTTATATTTTAAAAGTATAGACCACTAAATGACTGCTATGACTGTCAAAACTCACTTGTTTCTGTTATTTGAATAGGCATGATAGGATTCCTTGTATTGTTTATGAAAAGAATTATTTTTTATTTATTATGTTTAAATTGGCAACATTGACTCTCTATGATCAAACTATTTGGTAAGATAAACATTGTAAGCTGGAGGCAAGAGATGTGTGGTAACACACTTTCCCTGCAGTGTAAGCCCTAGGAGGTGTGGTGGGAAGAAATTAAATTGGAGGTATGGATGACTGAGGATTTTATTTTAGTCCTAGCGTTTCATTTAATTGTATTTGATTTTGTCTCAATAAATCCAACCTCACAGGCATAACTGAGGATAGAAGATTTATAGCACCGTCTCAGTATTCTTTCCAGTTTTAACTGATTCAGTTTGGGATTTAGTAAACATTTTGTTTCCAAGTGGAGCTGACTCCTGTCTAAGAACTGAGGTTCCTGTGCCTTTAATCCCAGCACTTGGAAGGCCCAGGCAGGCAGATTTCAGAGTTCTAGGCCACCCAGGGCTACATATTGAGACCTTGCTCAAAAACAAACCAAAGCAAAAACACCAGAGTTTCCTTTCCATAAATCCAAAATGTAATATCATACACTTACAGTCCCATGTAAGGGAATATGCCTCTGCAAATGTGCCTAACCTTTGCTGTCATTTACTTCAGTATTTATGGGTTTTGCTAGGCAGAAGCAGACCTGAATTATTCTAAACCTCTCAGGATAATTGCCACCTCTTCCTTAGTATGTTTAACTTAAATATCCTTTGAAATGACAGAGGAAGGAAGCTTCGTTGCAAGTTCTTAATGTAATAAATGACCTTGGCACACATTAGTATGTTGATGGTTTCTTCCTTACCTGTCCCCACTCAGACCGTTCACTTCTCCCTTCTTGTCCTCAGTTTTTCGTTCCTTTGAGTGAGAATAGAATAACACTAGTTGATTTTCCATGAACTTTCCTTCCCTCTTACTACATCTTTCTGGGCAGGATTATTCTTGTGATTATTTGTGAAGGGCAGGACACTCACACTATGGATTCCATAGATAGGTGAAGATGACTCTCCTCCTGGTCTCACATTTACAGATAATGCCATAAGACTTTTGGCACACTCTCCAGAGTTAGGCCACCTCCAGGGAAATGGTGTGGCTCGGAAGCAGATATGAAGGTCTGCTGGGATGTATTGATCCCTGCAGGTGAAGGATCTTTTGGGTCTTATTGTTTAGTCTTTCTTGTAAGAAATTAGTAGCTGGAGAGATGGCTCAACAGTTAAAAGTACTGGCTGTTCTTCCAGAGGACTAGGGTTCAATTTCCAGCATCCACATGGCAGCCCTTACCTGTCCAGCTCCATTTCCAGGAGACCGAAGTCTCTTGTCACATACACACACATTTATACCTAATGAAAATAAATTAGCCACATAGATTTTTTTTTGTTTATTTTTGCTCTTTTTGTTGTTTTGCATCACAGAGATAGTCTCAAAATTAACTAATCACAAACCAAAGAAGAAACAGTCTTTCTGACTGTATGTCTTTCTTTTGAGAAGTTCTCATGGAGTCCAGGCTGGCTTTGAACTCACTGTGTAACCCAGGATGACCTTGCCTCCACCGGAGTGCTGTGATTACAGGTGTCTGCCACCTCCCACTTTGTTTGAAAGTAGTATTGGAGCTTGAGCCCAGAGCTTCATGCATGCTGGGCAAGCACCCTTACCACTGAGCTGTCCCCACCTCACACCACTTTTTACTAACTTTAAAATAATAGTAGTTAGATTCCAGACCTTCCAAAAATACTTATGTTGTAAATTTCAGCAGGTAACTTAAGGTTATGAAAACGCTTTACATGGCTTTACATAGAGTACTTATAAATGCTGCGTGATTTTTTGGAATATTTTGAAATTTAGTGTTACTATCCAGGCTCTATGTATCTGTATAATGATTTACTGTCACCTGAATCAGGTGACTGTCTCTGGGATAAACTAATTCAGTTCTCTTGAGTGATCTCTTGGTTATCTGTTTAATTTTATTGTTATTGTTATTTTCTATGTATGAATGTTTTGCCTACATGATGACTCTGTGCTCTTTGGGTGCCTGGTGCCACTAGAGGCCAGAAGGCAGCCTTCGATCTTCTGCACCTGGAGCTACATCATCATGTGGGTGCCGGGAATCAGACTCAGGTCCTCTGGAAGAGCTGACAGGATTCTGAGCCACCTCTTCAGTCCCTCTTGGTATTTAAGACAAGGTCTCCTACAATTTATGTTGGCCTCGAACTTGATATGTTGCTGAGGCTGGCATTAAATTCCTCTACTCCCAAGTGTTGTAATTAGAGGTACCATGGCAGGCTTTCTGTGTTTGTTTTGCTCTTTTAGTATAAGAACCGAAACAAAGAGCTGAGGTTCTTTTAAATTGATGTTTTTGTCTCACCTTTAAATGAACACATTTAAAAATATTTTTTGAGGGTGAAAAGTGGACTGGGTAAATTTTACTGCCTTGTGTTTTAAGGCATTTCCATACAAAATAAGTAGTTTTGAGTTAATGATTTATTTTTGTAAGGTCTTAGATTGGAGGGGACAGTTCAAGGGAGAGGAATTAGTAGGGAATAAGGAGTTTATTTGAAAGGTAATAGCACCATAGACAGACAGAAGGGTAAGGGGGTAGGGGTGGGGCTTCAAGAGTTCAGGCCCCAGTGTCTGAGAGGAAAAAGCAGGGTCTCTCTCATATGGTAATGGAGGGAGATACCTAGAATTTTTTTTTTTTTTTTTTGGTTTTTCGAGACAGGGTTTCCCTGTATAGCCCTGGCTGTCCTGGAACTCACTTTGTACACCAGGCTGGCCTTGAACTCAGAAATCTGCCTGCCTCTGCTTCCCGAGTGCTAGGATTAAAGGCGTGCGCCACCACGCCCGGCTTAGAATTTTTTTTAAGGTTTGTTTTTGTTCTGTGTGTAGTGTTTTGCTTGCATAGATTTTTGTGCAGTGCCTTATTAAGTCAGAAGAGGACATTGAATTCCCTAGAACTGGAGTTACAGAGTTGTTAGCTACCTTGTGGGTGCAGGTGCTGGGAATCAAATCTAGGTCCTCTGGAAGAGCAGCCAGTACTGTTAACCACCAAGCCTTGTCTCCTTCCCCATCTTATACTTTTGAGAGGATCCATTTTGCTTTATGGTGGCCTCTCTTATTCTCAGGCAGGAGGGGAAAGGGCAGGGTGGAGAGCAGAGGTGGGACCCTTCTGAGGTAAACTCACTTCCCAGGTGACTTGTGGCCTGCGAGTCTGCTGGCTGGGACTCAGCAGTATCCCTGTGGGTACCTGTCAGTATCTGTGAGACCTGAGCAGAGGCCGGATTCTAATACCAAATTCTTAAGATTAAAAACCCTGGTTTTAAGACCCCCCCCCACTCCTCTTTTTTTCCCCCCCAAGATACATAAAAAGGCTTTATTTGCAGGGAAGGAGGAATTTAATCAAACAAGCCAATCTCTTGTCATCCGACTCCTCGGACTCCTTCTCATTTTTCTTCTCTGCTGCCGTGGAGGCAGAATCAGTAGCAGGAATTGCAGAGCAGGGACCGCAGAAACAGCCACAGCCCCACCAGCAGGCACACTGACCAGCTTGCCAACACCCTGGGCAGTGACATCCTCAACATTCTTTCCATTCAGCTCACCGATGACCTTGTTGAGCCGGTCATTGTTCGCCTCAGTATCCACGCTGTCTAGTATTTTCTCGATGTCTTTGGTGCCCCCAAAGGAGGAGTTGCCCCCCATGGTGGCCAGCAGATAAGAGTAGCACACGTCTGCTGTGGTAGACAGACCTCACAAGCGCCACCTTAGGCGGTGAAAAGCCTTTTTTCCCCCCTTCAGAGTCTTGCTGTGTTGCCTGGGCTGGCCTTGATCTGGTGATCTACTTTCTTAGTGTCGGGTATATGGTTATTTCTACCACACCGTCCTTCATTTAAAATAAACACCTCAATAAATAACCAGTGTATGTTTCTGTATTTGGTTAGGTAAGCTCATCTCCCTTAGTGGTACAGCACTGTTGCAGGAAATATTTAAAAAAAAAAAAAAAAACGCCAAGTTCCTGCGCTCCAACTCCACTGCCTCCATGGCTAGCCCCATGCCGTGACTGATCAGTCTTCCCAGCTTCGGTTCTCTGCCTCAGTGCCGCCCGTACCCTCTCAGCCATCATCCCCCTGTGGTCGGTGTTCCCACCTTCCAGTAACCCAGTAAAACAAAACTCTAGAAACTTATAATCAATCAGTCAGATTTATGTATCAATAAATTCTCAATTCACAAGATACCCATACAATAATTTCAGGGCCAACTGATAATGGTACAAGCTGCCCACCTAGATGAGACAAGTTACCCCAGTTATTCTATTTCTATATGATATTCATAGGCTATTTAAAACCACGCGGGATCAGGATCTTGTTCCTGTCAGTCCTCCATCTTGCTTCCTTCCCCTCTGTCCTCTGTTGCTCCCTCTCTGCAACTCTTAGCTCCACCTCCCTTTCTCCCTGGCCAATCACAGGCCTCCTGCTGCACTAACATTTTGATGTAATTGGGCAGGGAAAAATCCTGCCATACAGTACAAGTGTGGGAAAATGAAGCAGTCTTGTGTGTTACAGGTCACCGCTGTAGGCATCTGGCTGTTCTGCCCCTACTTTTCCCCTTTGCCTCTCTGCTCCCTCTGCACTACCAATGTTCTAATCTCGTTAGTGAATCAAACTGCCTACTAAGGGAATCACGCCATTAATTGAGTCTTTAAAAGGATTTGTAAATTAAGATGTGCACACGTACAAAATACATCAGATCTTTTTTTTTTCTTTTTACCACACCAGATCTTAAAGACTTGGTAAAAATACACCACTGTAAAATCGCAATACTGATTCGTTTATATTGTTATATTAATTTGTTTATGTTAATTCTCTTTAAAATGTGGCTGCTAAAATACAAATTTTTTTAGATTTATTTGTTTTTTTTTTTATTTATATGAGTACAGTGCAGCTGTCTTCACTAGAAGAGTACATGGGATCCCATTACAGATGGTTGCTGGGAATTGAACTCAGGACCTCTGGAAGAGCAGTCAGTGCTCTTAACCACTAAACCATCTCTCCAATCCTAAGATAAAAATCTTTATATGACATACATTACAGTCCAGTGTTTCCTAAGCTGTCTCGGTGTGTACTGGCTGCACGCTTTTGAGAGGATGCATTTTTGCCTCTCTTATTCTCAGGCAGTGGCTAACTGCTTGCTGCTGGCTATTGAACACTGGGAATTCACTGTCAAGAGTTCACTGTGGAATTATGTATTTAATTTTATTGTATGTGTCTGGATGGTTTGCTTGCATGTGTCTGAACCACATGCATGCCTGGTGCCTATGGAGGTCAGAAGAGGGAGTCAGAGCCCCTGGAACTGAAGGTTTTGTGTCACCATGTGGGTGCTGGGACTCCAACTCAGGTTCCCTGGAAGAGCAACCAGTGCTCTTAGCTGCTGACCAGTCCAGACCTGCTTTATTTAATTTTAATTAATTTAGTTTAAGTAGCCACATGTGGTTAGTGGCTAATGTATGAGACATTGTGAAATTAGAGGATTCATGGGATTGTTTTATATGTAGGGATTGTTTTATATGTAAGTCTGGCTAATCTGCCATACTGCAAAGTTGGTCATTAGTTTAGCCATTAAGTACACAGTTACATTTGTTTTAAGTAATACTAGAAGATCAGGGGTAGTTTTATTGAGTACCCACTATAGCAAGCACTGTAGAAGTAATGGAATTGGAGTTTGCATATTAGAATGAGCCCTGAGCTATCCTAGTCATGCTTCGAGATGTGCTTAAAAGCTTTGTGAATTACACAGTAATGTAAGCTTAACATTGCTTTCATCAAAGTCTGATTTATTCTCATATCCTTTTGTGAAAGCGAGACTTCTTTTGAAAAGTGTGAGCAGGGCCAGGCATGTTCATGCATGCATTTAAAATATCCCTGAGTTCAAGGTCACTCTGGTCTTCTTTTAGCATTAGGGCAACCAGGGATGCATAGATTAACCCTGCCTCAAAAAAATAAAAAAATTTAAAAAAAGAGGAAATTTGAACAGCAGCAGAGCAGTGTGCGACATTGTTAAGGAATTTTCCCCTGGAAGGGAAACTCTTGAGTTTTTAACAGTAGCCATGCTGGTGATGTTTTTGGAAACTTTTAATGTTAGACTTAATGCTGTTGGCTAAGTACACACAAACACTGAGAGTTAAGCATCCCTAATCAGAATATCTAAAGTCTCCCAAGGTTGAAAGATTTCTGGATCTTTTCAGACCAGTCATATTCAGCCTATATAAGCACAGACTTAATACAAAATAAGTACCAATATTTTATAGTGTTTGCTTATTACCTTTGTATGTATACATAAGCATTTATACATGCTAGTATTTCACAATAGTACTATTAATGTGTTTGTTATTGCTTCACAGTGAAGAATTGAATCTCACCATGTCTGGAATCAAGCGAACAATCAAAGAAACTGACCCTGATTATGAGGATGTATCTGTGGCCCTTCCAAATAAGCGGCATAAAGCGATTGAGAGTTCAGGTAGCCACCGTCAAGTTGCTTTGAGACTTAACTTTGCTGACATTTATCTATGCATAAGGATTTATAGGATCTACATGAATATCTACTATATATATATATATATATATATATATAAATAAGCTGAAGGATATTTGAAGGGTTAGCCTAGTGTTTTGTGCAGTTCACCATGTGTCACACACAGGGAGGGGATCTGGCAGGAACATGATTAAGTAGAGTAAGCTATAAGTCTTAGCTATTGTTGCATATAACTTAAAATCAGAATGTTGGCAACTGGAGAGATGGCTCAGTGGTTGAGTGCATTCCAGTCTTTTTATTTCTTAAAGATTTTTTTCCCCATTTTTGGTCTTGAAAGCAGGTCTCTGTTATGTAGTTCTGACTGTTCTCGAACTAACTCTATAGACCAGGCTGGCCTGAACTTACAGGGGACCCACCTGCCTCTGCCTCCTATCTGCCATTATGGTCAGTGTTTTGTTTTGTTTTTTGAGACAGGGTTTCTCTGTGTAGCCTTGGCTGCCCCGGAACCCACCCTGTAGACTGTGGTGGCCTTGAACTCCTGAGAACTGAGATTAAAGGCTTTTGCTGCTACCAACTAGCGGGGTTTTTGTTTTGTTTTGTTTTGTTTTTGTAATTTTATGTATATAAGTGATTTGCCTGCATATATGTTTATGCACCATGCACATGCATTTCCTGTGTAGCCCAAAAGAGAGTGTTGGAGCCCCTGAAACTGGAGTTGCAAGAGATTATTAGTTCCAATGTGAGTGTTAGGAATCAAACCTGTTTACTCGGCAAGAGTAGTCAGTGCTCCTGACAGCTCAGCCCTCACTCTAGCTCCCAAGCTCAGTGCTCTTGCAGAGGATCCAAGTTAGGTTTCCAGCATCTATGTCAGGTAGGTCACAATAACCTGTAACTTTGGCTCCAGGGAAGTAGATGCCTTCTTTGGCCTCCATAGGCATCTGCACTCAACACACATAAACATATAATTAAAACTGAAATAAATCTTTAAAAATAATAATATAAAATCAAAGCTTTTTGATGTCTCTGTAATATGGAATAACCATGTGAGGTGATTGTATGTGATGATAAAGGTTTTTAATATAGCTTCATATTATTTTCATGTATGTAGAAGTAAGAATGATCAAGTTGTTTCATGGATACTGTTGCTTAAATAGGATAACATTACTTTCAAGTATTAGTTGTGCTCATTAAATGTTTCACTTGGGTGTTAGCTAGTAAATGTCAAAGGAGGAGAGATTTCTCTTGACTCATGCTTTCCGAGTCTGGCTGGTTCCATTGCTCCTAGGCCTGAGGAGAGGGAGGATACGAGGAAATCATTCTTGTCATAGTGGGGCTGCTCTCGGTGCAAGAGTCCAGAAGCTGAAGGAGAAAGAGTGAGCCACAGAGGCTTAGGATAAGATGTATCCTTCAGCCAGGTGATGGTTTGAGCACCTTTAATCCCAGAGGCAGTCGATCTCTGAATTCGAGGCCATCCTGGTCTCCAGGACAGCTGGAGCTACACAGAAAAACTCTGTATTGAAAAACAGCTGTGTGTGTGTGGGGGGGGGGGTATAATCTTTCAAAGGCTTGGGCTTCTTCCAACTTGGTACTAGGTCACACACCTAGACTCACTAAGACCTTGCTCACAATAGCATTGTCAGCCGGAACCAAGGCTTTAGTACAGGAACGTTTGGGAACACGCCAGATGTGATTACAATCTTGAAGGTCATCTGTGAATAATGGAAATCTAGAAAATACTGATCTAGTACTACTAACCCTGCTTGTAGCTGCTAGTGGGGATTTAAGGTTCATTGGTATTTCACTACTATTGCATAATAGTAATTAATCAGTAATTATAAATTATCAGTAATAATGTAATCAGTAAATTATTGATTACATTAACATTTTGAATCATGGTTTATCTTTGTTTTTTTTTTTAACTAACATAAAGTGATACATATTTGAGGCTGGATAGATGGCTCAGGATCAGCAGTTAAGAACCTTTGCTGTTCTGTCCCCAGCACTTACTGGGCTACTCACAGCCTCCAGCAAGTCTAGCTCCAGGTTATTTGACATCTTCTTCTGGCTTCCACAGATACTTGCATATTTATGTGCACGAATATACACACACATACACACACAAATAAAAGATATTTTTATTAACTATATTTATGACCTGTCTGTCTGTCTGTCAGACAGTATTTTGTTATTAGCTTACTTTTTTCTTCCCTATCTTACAGTTTCATGCAGATGAAAAAGTCATATTTTTCTTTCTGAACCATTTAAGAACTATATAGTTTTATTTTTGTGTACTTGTTTAGGCTGTTGTGTGATGAACTCAAAGCAGTTTTCTGTTTTGGGGGGCTTGGGGGTGGGGACTGGTTTCTTTGGCTGCTGATTTAAATCAGTAGGTACTGATTAATTTGGTATGTTTTTTGTTCTTTCTGTAGCTCGAGATGCAGCTGTGCAGAAAATTGAGACTATCATTAAGGAGCAGTTTGCTCTTGAGATGAAGAATAAGGAACATGAGATTGATGTCATTGACCAGGTATAATAATGATAAATTGAAAACACTGAATTTATGGGAGGGAAAATATATTATTTGATGAGGTTTATTTTAAAAAAAAAAGAAATTCCAATGTTGGACACGGTGGCACACATCTTTAATCTCAGCATTCCAGAGGCCCAGACAGATGGAACTCTGTGGGTTCCAAGATATCCTGGTCTTTGTAATGAGTTTCGGCCAGCCAAGGCTACAGAATGAGACTGTCTCAAAACAAAAACAAATTTATCCTGCTGTGGGATGGGCACATCCATAATCTCTGGACTTGGGAGGTAGAGACAAGAGAACCAGACATTTAAGGTCATCCTCAGCTACTTAGTGTATTTGAAACCCTCCTGGGACACATGGGTCTTTGTCTCAAAAAACCCAAAATAAATAAAGTTGGAGAAAAGATAAAAAGTTCTACTTGAACATCCATTCCCAGATATAATCCTTTTTGGCATTGTTCTCAGTATACTATAGTTATTGCTTAATTAATAAATATGCTCACATGCTATTTCTTGTTTGTTTGTTTGTTTGTTTGTTTTATTTGTAGGTTTTTTTGATTTTTAGATTTATTTATTATGTATAGTGTTCTTCTGCCTGTATGTAGGCAAGAAGAGGGCATCAGATCTCATTATAGATGGTTGTGAGCCACCATGTGGTTGATAGGAATTGAACTCAGGACCTCTGGAAGAGCAGCCAGCATTCTTAACCTCTGAGCTATCTCTCCAGACCCTGGTATTGTTCCTTTGAGACAGGGTTTCTCTGTGCAGTCCTGGCTGTCTTGAAACTCAGTCTATAGACATGGCTGCTCTTGAACTTAAAGAGATCGGCCTGCCTCTGGCTCCCAAGTGCTGGGATCAAAGGCTTGCACCACAAGTTGGATTTTTTAAGACTTTACTGATCAGGGAAGCACACACTCTGCCTCTATCCCCAGTCTGCTCTGGGGAAAAAGCATAGACTCCAGGGCTTTGTTTATACACATGAAGTACATCTCCAGCCTGTATCTTTGCCAGTTTAATTAGGTGAGAAGGATTTATTTGTTGAAGCAATTCAAGAAGCTGAGTTCTTGCCTTTTGTTGTTTGTGTTCATTCTGTGGATTTTAAGTCATTGTTGTTATTTGCCTATTTAAACAACATTTAAACTCTCACTTGTTTTTAGCGGCTGATTGAAGCCAGAAGGATGATGGATAAGCTCCGGGCCTGCATTGTAGCAAACTATTATGCTTCCGCTGGTCTCCTGAAGGTTTCTGAGGTTAGTGTTCTTCTTATTCTGGTCTGTTCTCAGCCACCATTTTCCTTGTCTGAGGGGAAGTCAGGGCTGTGTGGATCCCCTGCCATTGAGACATTTCTTATATTGCCTTTAGCATTTGATAAGCCTGGCCACCTTTCTGAAGAACATAGATCATTTAACATGGTCCTTCCTTTCTGTACTGATTGCTAGTGTAATACTAGCAGGGAGACCTTACTGCAGCTCCTCCTAGTTCTTCCTCTTTGGCTTTGCCTTACCGAGCATACCTTGTACTTTTAAGTGCTGCTTCTTAATGGTAGTTTTAAGTATAAGAAAAAGACAAACATGTTTTGCATACCATGTAGATTCATCAGGTTAAAATTCTATTGTTTTCTTTCCTCTAAAGCATTTAAAATTAGGTTCTTAGATATCATAACATTTCAGCGCTCACTGCAAAACTCTTTTATTCCTTTTTCTCTTTTTCCTGGCAACCAGGTTTTAGCCACAGAGTGCCAGTGAAAGACACACATACACATGCCTGTAAAAACACAAAACCAAGCCAGGCGTGGTAGTGCACGCCTTTAATTCCAGCACTCGGGAGGCAGAGGCAGGCGGATTTCTGAGTTCGAGGCCAGCCTGCTCTACAAAGTGAGCTCCAGGACAGCCAGGGCTATACAGAGAAGCCTTGTCTCAGAAAAAAAAAAAAGAGAGAGAGAGAGAAACCCTGTCTTCAAAGACAAAAACAAAAAGACAAACACAAAACCAGAGACTATAAAATATAAGCAAATAATCAATAAGATAAAACAAACAAAAACTCAAATAAGGCATTATCCTGTGAGTGTCTTCCCAGGATTTCTCTGCATCTAAGTTTCCTTTAAGAATATTAGTCCTGGGTGAAGGCTGACCTCAGTCTAGTATGACTTCGTTTTAAATTGACTACATCTACAAAGACCCCTCTTTTTCCCCTCCTACTCTCTGTGTGTTTGCTTGTGCCTGTCCTTGGCCCCAGGCTCTCACATATGATAAGTATATAATGTACTATTCAGTAACACCAACAGCCCCTTAGGCTCGTTCTAAATAAAGCTACAGATTCTGGGTGGACATGACTTTGTAGAAGTTGTACTTTCCACAATTCTGGCATATTGATTGAATAGCTCAGTGTTGGCTCAGCACAGTGGACATCATAAGCTGAATTTGCATGAGGTAAAGGATAAGTGTGATATCTGTAAGCAGATACTCACCTTGAAAAACTGGTGTTTTGTTGATTTACCATTGGGATATGTGCTGTTAGGATATCTAGAGATATACCAATTTTAGCTCCTGATGTTCTGATTAAGATTTACTAAGAGCTGGAGATATGGCTCAGTAGTTGGGTTTACTTGAGTTCAGTTCCCAGCATCTACATGGTGGATTGCAACTCTTAGTAACTTTACTTTCAGGGGATTCAACACCCTATTCTGTCTTCTGCAGGTATCAGATACTCACATGTTGCACATTTGTGTATGCAAGCAAAACACTTATACAGATAAAATAAATCTTTAAAAATTAAAAAAAAAAACATTCAAGAAATCTAGGCTTTGTTTTTTATAGCCATTTAATTATTTTAGTTTGGAGAACACCCAGTACTGAAATGGGCTGTCAGCTGAATTAATCAGCTGTATATGTTATTTTAAAACATTAGTCTCTTCACCCAGACCATGGCTTTTGTTTTGATTAATCGCTCTCTGCGCTCTCTGTCGTGCTCTCTCTCTCTCTCTCTCTCTCTCTCTCTCTCTCTCTCTCTCTCTCTCTGTGTGTGTGTGTGTGTGTGTGTGTGTGTGTGTGTGTGTGTGTCCATGTTGGGATGAAATCTTGCTGTGTAATTCCTGCTGTCCTAGCAGCTGTAATCCTCCTGCCTCTGCCTGCCTCCGCCTGCCTCCTAAGTACTGGGATTACAGATAGTACCACCACGGCCAGCCAGTGATATAGGTGGGTTTGTTTGTTTGTTTGTTTGTGCATGTTTTTTTATTTTTTAAATTGTGTGTTTGTGTCTGGGTATGTACAAATGTGTGCAAGTGCCAGTGGGCAGTAGGGCCAGAGGTGTCCTTCTGACCCATTCACTTGGGGCTAAAGTTGAAGTTGTGAGCTTGTGGCATGAATTTAATGACACCTCTTTAAAAAGACCTGAACTTAGGCCCCTGAACAAGCCTGAAGGAACGTCCTACATTGCTGATTTTAAAGCTTCTTTTTCACTCCAGTGTGGGTCTCATTTTTTTATCCTGTGTACTTTCATTGTTTGTTTGGAGACTAAGTAATCCAGGCTGATCTGGAACTGAAGATTAATTTACTTAATTACTTAGACGCCAAAGATCTTGGGATTGTCATTATGGGTCACAATGCCTGGTTCTGTGTCCTTTTAAAATCAAATCTTGCTGGGGATAGTGACACCTGCCTTGGGCTCCTGGCCTTCCTGCTCCTGCCTCCTGGATGCTAGGATTACAAGCATATTCTGCTAAGCTGCTTATGTATGGTACTGAGTTCATGCATGCTGGACAGTCAGCCTCAGTTTCCTTAGTGATGTATTCACAGGTATGTGCCCCTACCACGCCTGGCTCATTTTTGACTTTAGAGTTAGAACTTTTGTACAACTACTTGTCACTCTAGTTTTTGTTTCATTGATACAAGGCTAGGTATAAGAATTTACGGATGTAGAGAGATTTTGATTTTTCTTTCTTTTATTTTTGGTTGATAGCCTAGCCTCTACTAGCTGAGCCATCTCTCTTTTTTTTTTTTTTTTGGTTTTTTTGGTTTTTTGAGACAGGGTTTTTCTGTATAGCCCTGGCTCTCCTGGAACTCACTTTGTAGACCAGGCTGGCCTCGAACTCAGAAATCCGCCTGCCTCTGCCTCCTGAGTGCTGGGATTAAAGGCGTGCGCCACCACGTCCGGAGAGCCATCTCTTAATACAGGATGCGGAGAGGTTTTTGAAAGTTTGTTAACGTGATCTTAACATAGGTAGGAGTTTTCAGGAATTAGGATTTCACCAGTTTTAGTGGGTTTGATTAAGTTTGCTTCTTTCATTTTTCTAGGGATTAAAGACATTTGATCCGATGGCTTTTAATCACCCTGCTATCAAGAAATTTTTGGAATCACCTTCTAGGTCATCATCTCCTACCAATCAAAGATCAGAAACACCATCTGCCAATCACTCTGAAAGTGACTCTTTATCTCAGCACAATGACTTCCTGTCTGACAAAGACAACAACAGCAACGTGGATGTGGAGGAAAGACTCTTAAACACCAGGGAACAGAAACCAAGCCGGAAGACAGCAAGGGTATGGCTCCAGGGGGGAAATAAGCTGGTTATTAAATGTGGGCAAGACATAAGTAGTTTGATTTTTATAAGGACCATTGGTTCTTCGAGATAGGGTCTCAGTCTGGGGCTGAATGGGCTAGCCTAAAACTTGAGATATCTCTTGCCACAATTCCCAAGTGGTGATGTTACAGGATTGAACCATTGTATATGCCTAACTAAGAAGCTGAAGCTGTGTCCTTTTTTGGGGGGGGAGGGTGGCGAGGGGAGCATCTTGCACTATAGCCAGGCTGATCTCAAATTAGCAGAGTCTTCCTTCCTTGGCCCCCTGAATGCTGGGTTACAGGTAGGTGTAAACAAACCATCATACACAGCAACACTGAGTATTAGTGGTTATCACAACTACCAGTTAAAGCTCTGCCATTCTGGTGTGTGTGTGTGTGTGTGTGTGTGTGTGTGTGTGTGTGTTTGACATTCTCACTTTAGAGCCTAGCACTCCAGAGTACAGCATAGCTCTTGGATGTCATTCATGCAGATTGGAAAGAAACCTTAAGGATCGGAGTTCTGTGATCTTGCTGAAGGTCTAAGTAGTATCTCCTGTAATTTGACATACAAAAAACAAAATACACAATTCTTTTCTTGACCCAGTTTTGCTACGAGGCCCTGGCTGGCCAGGCACTGATTATATAGACCAGGCTGGTCCGGAACGTGTAGTGATCGCCCTACCTCTGCCTCCCGAGTGCTGGACTCACTGTGCCCAGCTACAATAGTGTGTGTGCCTAGATTGAAGCTACATAGTACATGGTTTATTTGGTGTTTCTATTTATGTATAGAGTTACTATCAGGTTAGACCAGTGATGTCACAGCTACAGTTGCGTTTATAAAGGGAACTTCCAGGTAGCTTTCCATACATTCAGACATCAATGTTTGATTTAATTTTCATATAAATTCACTTGTCTATCATTGAAAAAATAAAGCAGTAAGGCCTTTGTAAAATTAACCCATACTTTGATACCTCATTATCGGGACTCTGAATATTTAATTTTACTTGAGTTTGGTCAGTATTCTTTCTCTTACTGCCATCTTTTAAGCTGGGAATACAGGCATGTACCTGGAATATATGTTGTTGGAACCTAAACACAAGGCTTGGCCCCTGCTAGAGAAGCGTTCTACCAACCTTTATATCCCCAGACTCACTCTGTTGTTGTTGGTGGTGTTTTTTGAGACAGGATTTCTCTGTAGCTCAGACTGTCCTAGAAACACTCTTTGTAGACTAGGCTGTCCTCACAACTCGAAGATCCACCACCTTCTGCCTCTCAAGTGCTGGGATTAAAGGCATGTGCAACCATGCCCAGCTCTTTCTTTTAAAAAGGAAAATAAAGCTGGGCATGGTGGCACACGCCTTTAATCCCAGCACTGGGGAGGCAGAGGCAGGCAGATTTCTGAGTTGGAGGCCAGCCTGGTCTACACAGAGAAACCCTGTCTCAGAAAACCAAAAAAAAAAAAAAGGAAAATAAGCTGGAGGGATGGGTAGGAGGTTAAGAGTACTGGTTGCTCTTCCAGAGAACCTGGGTTTGTTTCCCAGCATCCACATGGCAGCTCACAGTTGTTCTAACTTTAGTTCCTAGGGAGTGACAATCTCTTGTGGCCTCAGTAGACTCCAGCCACACAGTTGATGAATCAGCGCACATGCAAGCAAAACAGTCATAAAATAAAATGCAAACTAAACAACAACAACAAAAAACCCAACCGTACTGCCAGGTATGGTGGCGCATGCCCTCAGTCTCAGCACTTGGGAGAGCAGAGGAGAGCTACACAGCAGCCCCAGACCCTGTTCTCTGAAAGATCAAACATTCCGAGTTATTTATTCTTTCCATTATGTCAACACCCTATTGAATACTGTTTCAGTGAGCACAAATGTTGATGTCTTTTCTTTCAGGACACGTCTAGTATCAGTGGCTCCCACAAACGGGAACTGCGGAATGCTGAACTCACAGGAGATGAGACTTCACGACTGTTTGTCAAGAAAACGATAGTAGTCGGCAATGTGTCCAAGTGAGTGCCGTGAGATGTTTCCCATGCGCCCCACTCACTGTGACACCAGCACTTTGCCGTCACCGCATCTTGGCAGTGGTAGTACATTAGGTGAAAGGTTCTAGAATTCTTTATTCCTAGCTTGTTTGAAAAGTAAATGTTGATCTAGAAATATTCATAGAGTAATCTTGCACCTTAGTAGAACAAGATTTTATCTACAGTTTCCCTGGTTCAATGATATTCTGTGACTGTTCCTGGTGATAAATGAGTTGTTTACTCTTGAATGCCACTATAGAAGAAACAGGGGAGCATACTTTTTTACACTTTGAGTTATTTAGTTATCTTTATTTTATGTGTGTGAGTGCCTGTGTTTATGTGTTCCACACGAATGCCTGGTTGCCTGCTGAGGCCAGAAAGAGACATCAGATCCCCACGACTAGAGTCAGAGTTGGGAGCCTCCATGTCTGTTCTGGGGACAAACCTGGATTCTCTGGAAAGGCAGCCCATGGTTTTAACCCATGAGCCATCTCTCGGGGCCTGCTTATTTATTTTTAAGCCAGTTTTTTTGACAAGTTGGCCTCAAGCTCACAGTCTCCCTGCCTCGGCTGTCTGCATAGCTCACACTCAGACACACACCACCATTCCCAGTTGCTGCTTAGACTTGCATGTGTAATTTATGTATTTGATTATTATTATTTGCATTTGTGTTTTGTTTGCTTTAGAACTCTAGAGAAGTGCTTGCATCTTGCTCCAGAATGCTGGAAGGAAAGGCATGCTGAGGTATTCAGTTATTTGAGAGCTAGTGAGGTAGTAAGATGTTACCATTGCTTTTTACTCTGGCTTTCAGAAGCATGTTTTCTTCCACTTTCATAGTATCTGCATTTCATATTTAGCTGTCATCCTTATCAAGTAGAAAACAGAGGTCCTTTTTTTTTCTGAACATTCCTTTCTTTCTTTTGTGAAATGGAATGATTTAGGGGGCTGAAGAGGTGGCTCAATGATTAAGAACACTGGATAATTCTTCTGGAGGGCCCAGGTTCAATGCCCAGTCCCCACGTGGCTGCTTGCAACTGTCTGTAACTAGTTCCAGAGGATACAGCACCCTCTTCTGTCCTCCACAAGTACTGCACACATGATGCACAAGACTTGCATGCAGGCAGGATACCCTTATCTGTAACATTTAACGATTTAAGTGGGTAGCATTTTGTGGTTTGATTTCTCCTCCTCTTCCTCCTTTTCTTCCTCTTTCATCTTCTTTCTCTTCTCTTAGTCCTTCTCCTTTTCCTCCTCTTCTTCCTCTTCTTCCTTCTCCTCTTCCTCCTCTTCCTCCGTATGACTTCAAGGCTAGTTTAGAGTACACAGGTGCTAACCTGCATCTTCCAGCCCTTAACACCAATTTTTAAATTATTTTTAAGATTAATGAAAGTTTAATAAGGTTATTGAATATGGTGTCATTACACAAAAGTCAGTTCTTATTTGAAAGCCACATACTAAATAACACTTAAAAATCATATTTATATTAGCAATCAAAACATGCTTAGTAAACCAAACAAAAGACGGGCTAGCCCTTCAAGAAGAATTTATAAAAATTAATTTATTAAAAGGAATAGCACAATAGTCAGACTAACAGTCAAGGAAGCTCAGTATTGTTATAAATGCCACTTCTCCCTAAATTAAAACTGACCTGCAGATAAAGTGCTGAGACTGACGGAGTGCTTGTGTGGACAGAGTGTGGCACATCTTGTAGCTTGCAGTACTAAGGATAATCAGAGACCTAATGAGCACATCAGAGGCTATGGACACGTTTTTCACCAGAATCTAGGAAGGGTGTCCCATTCACTAGCAAAAGGCAAAGCCCACTAAGGATAAAGGCTTCATGTGCCATGGTCATACCCAGTGTATTTCTACCTCATACCCACTCCATAAGAAACCAAGTTTGATTGTTCTCTTTTAGTTTGGTATTGAGAATTAGAAAACAAACTTGAAGGGAATTAAGTAGGCATGGAGGTTGTAGAAAAAAAGGATTAGAGACTGGTCAAGTGTATTACTGTTGGAATTTTAGTCTTAAGCAAGGTCTCATTTTTAGTTGTTAAGATTTTTAATATGTATTTGTGTTTTGTCTGAATGTTTGTGTGTCCCCACAGAGGTCAGAAGAGGGCATTAAATGCCCTAGAACTGGAGTTGTAGATAGTTGTGAGCCTTTCTATGGGTACTGGGAATCACACATCCTCTGGAAGAGCAGCCAATATTCTTAATTGCTGAGACATTACTCTAGCCTCAGTTACTAGTCTTGAGGTTTTTAGTTTATTATTATTGTTGTGTGCATATGTTCATCATTTGTGTGTATGGACTTGTACATCAGGACATTATTTTAAGTGGGATCCTGGAATCAAATTCAGATGATCAGATTTTGGTGGCAAGCATCTTCCCCCACTGAGCCAATCTCATCAGCACAAATAATTAGATTTTTGAAGGAAGAAACTCATCTGTCTCTTTCTTCTCCAGGTACATACCTCCAGATAAGCGGGAAGAAAATGACCAGTCAACCCATAAGTGGATGGTGTATGTCCGAGGGTCGCGTAGAGAGCCCAGCATTAATCACTTTGTCAAGAGAGTCTGGTTCTTCCTCCATCCTAGCTATAAACCAAACGATCTTGTGGAAGTTAGGTGAGCACACCAAAGATTTACTGAATTTAAGAAATCTGAATAACTTTGCCTTAGCAATGTTTATTACTGTTAGTTGACCCACTCTTTGTCATTAGATAGCTTTTGCTGTGTTTTCCCTCTGCAGAAGGAAGTTTTTCTAACTGGCCCTGTCACCTGTCATATTGTCACTGTGCTGTGCTGGTAGCCTTTGAAGGACTGGTGCATTGAAAGCATTACCAGTAATTAAATACAGTAATTAATTAAATACAGTAATTAAATACAGCGTTATAATGTTACAGAAATGTTTGCAGTTCCCTGTAATGTCACTTTCAGATGTAATCCCAGTGGTATGTCTTCTGTACACAGACTTACCTAGTACAGTTATTTCGGGGAGATGGGATGGTTGTATGTACTGACATGAAATGTATGTTATTTAGGTGTGTTCTCTATTCTGCATTTTCTATATGATGTTAGCAGCTCCTAAACACCCTTACTATTCTTGTACTGTATTGTTATTGTCAGTGAAATTTCCCTTATCCCTGTGTGACCCAGAACATTCTATTCATGGCCCTGATGAACTCCTTAAAAATGGCAAATATGTTTCTCAACCCTCTTCCCTCTACTTCTGTGGTGTTGGTCTAGAAAGTAGTGTTTTCTTTTTCATATCTGTGGTTTCTGGACCACCTTTCCTCCTTTCTTAAAAACACCTCACTCCAGCAGGGTGGTGGTGGGGAATGCTTTTAATCACAGCACTTGAGAGGTAGAGGCAGGAGGAACTCTGTAAGTTTGAGGCCAGCTTGGTCTACAGAGCTAGTTCCAGGATAGCCAGAGCTATAACAAGAAACCCTGTCTCCAAAAACAAAAGCACAAAACCTCAGTCCTGTCATGGCCCGTACAGCCTGCCCCTCCTTGGTTGTGATTATCTATTAATTTCCCATATGGACACCTCTTTGAAAACTAGCCGTAAACCCTTGTTACTGCTCTTGCTCTTTTCCTCTAGAACTCTCTCTTCTTTTAAGTATATACCCAGGAGTCATGGTGTAGAAATATTCACTGTTTTCTGAGAAACCGCCAAATTGATTTCCAAAGCAGTTGTATGAGTTTGCACTCCCATTAGCAATGGAGGAGTGTACCCTTGTCCCACATCCTCACCAGCTTCTGTTGTCACTGGAGTTTTTGATCTTAGCCATTCTGAGGGGTGTAAGATGAAATGTCACAGTTGGTTTGATTTGCATATTTCCCTGATAACTAGGGGTGTTGAACATTCTCACTATTAGAGATTCCTCTTCTGAGAATTCTCTGTTTAACTCTGGACCCATTTTTTTTTATTTCCTCGTTCTGGACAACCCTGCTCGCTCTGGTCTGCCCTGCTCACTCTGGTCGGCCCCCTGCTCGCTCCTGCCAGCCTCGCTCGTTCCCGCTGCCCCAGTTTGGTCCCGCTCGTTCTGGCCGGGCCCCGGCTCGCTATGGTTGCCCTGCTCGCTCTGGCCGGCCCTGCTCGCTTCGCCAGCCTGATCGCTCCAGTCGGTTCCACTTGGCTCAGTCCCTGCTCTCTCCAGTCCAAGGATTCATTTATTATTATTCATAAGTACACTATAGCTGACTTCAGATGCACCAGAGGAGGGCATCAGATCTCATTATGGGTGGTTGTAAGCCACCATGTGGTTGCTGGAATTTGAACTCATCACCTTCAGAAGAGCAGTCGGGTGCTCTTACCGGCCATCTCACCAGCCCTGGACCCATTTTTTTTAATTGGGTTATTTGGTTTGTTGATACCTAGTTTCTTGAGTTCTTTATATATTTTGGATATTAGCTCTGTCAATTGGTGAAAATCTTTTCCTGTTTGGAAGGCTGGCCTTTTGTTCTATTGATGGTCTCCTTTGCCTTATAGGAGCTTTTCAGTTTGAAGAGTCTATTGGTTGTTGATCTCAGTGCCTGAGATGTTGGTGTTCTGTTCAGGAAGTTGTGTCCTGTGCCAATGTGTTCAAGGCTGTTCCCTGATTTCTCAGTGTATCTGTTATTACGTTGAGGTCTCTGGTGCACTTGGACTTGATTTTTGAGCAGGGTGATAGATAAGAATCTATTAGCATTCTCCATGTAGACATTCAGTTAGAGCAGCACCATTTGGTGAAGATGCTTTCCTCTTTCCATTGTATGTTTCTGACTTCCTTATCAAAAGTGGGTGTCTATAGGTGTGTGGATGTGTCTGGGTATTCCATCAACCTGTCTGGTTTTTATGCCAATACCATGTAGTTTTTATTACTGTTGTTCTGTAATACAGCTTGAAATCAGGGATGGTTATACCTCCAGAAGTTCTGTTACTGTTCAGGATTATATTAGTGACACTGGGTTTTATGTTTTTCCAAAGGAAGTATAATATTGACCTTTCAAGATCTGTAAAGGGTAGTCCTGGGATTTTGATGGGGATGTATTGACTCTGCAGAATGCTTTCGGCAAGACGACCATTTTAGTGTGTTAATCCTACCAGTCCATGAGGATGGGAGAGCTTTCCACCTTCTGAGGTCGCACTGCGGTTTCTTTCTTTAGGGACTTGAAGTTCTTGTCACACAAATCTTTACCTGGCTTGGTGAGAGTTACCCCAAGATATGTTATATTATCTGTGGCTATTGTGAAGGGTGTTGTTTTCCCAATTTCTTTTTCAGTCTGTTTGTCATTTGTATATTGGAGAATCACTTTCTTTTTTTTCTTTTCTATTTTCTTTTTTTTTCTGAGTTAATTTTGTATCCAGCCACATTGCTGAAGGTGTTTATTAGCTGCAGGAGTTTCCTGGTAGAAATTTTAGGGTTGCTTTTGTACTGTCATAGCATCTGGGAATAAAGATACAATACTTTGATGACTTTTCTAGTTTGTGTCCCCTTGATCTCCCTTAGTAATATTGCTTTAGCTATAACTTCGAGCACTATATTGAATAGTTTTGTTCCTGATTTTAGTGGAATTGCTTTGAGTTTTTCTCCATTTAATTTGATGTTGGCTTACTGCCTTATTGATGTTGGTATATTGCCTTATTATGTTTATGTATGTCCCTTGTATCCCTAATCTCTACTACACTTTTATCATGAAAGGGTGTTGGATTTTTGTCAAGGGAGTTTTCATCATCTAAAGAGTTGATCATATGTTGTTGTTTTTTTCTTTCTTTCAGTTTGTTTATATGGTGCATTACATTGACTGATCTTCAAATATTGAACTATCCTTGCATCTCAGGGATGAAGCCTGCTTGATCATGGTGGATGATCTTTTTAAATGTGTTCTTGGATTTGGCTTACAAATATTTTATTGGGTATTGTTGCATCCATGTTTATAAAGGAAATTGGTCTATAATTTTCTTCTTTGTTGAATCTTTTTGTGGTTTGGATATCAGGGTGACTGCCTCATAAAATGAATTTGGCAGTGTTCTTTCTGTTTCTATTTTATGGAACAGTTTGAGGCTTATTGGCGTTGGCTCTTTTAAAATCTGGTAGAATTCTATGCTAAAACAACCTGGCCCTGAGCTTTTTTAGGTTGGGAAACTTTTTTTTTTTTTTTAAGAAAATGCAAAAATGTATTTATAATGGGAATATTTCACTGAATTTTTTTTTAACTTACTCACTTTGGATCCCATTCACTGCCCCTCTCACAGTCACCCCCTCTCACAGTCACCCTCTCACAGTCACCCTCTCTCACAGTCTTTCCTTTATCCCCCTCCCCTTCTCCTTTAAGTATCTCCTCTCCCCCTGGGTTCCCCACCACACACACACACACACACACACACACACACTTCAAGTCTCTGTGAGACTAGGTACTTCCTCTCCCACTGAGGCCAGAAAAAACAGCCCAGCTAGTACATTCTATCTCACATACAGGCAACAGCCAGACTTTTGATGGAGCAGTTCTCTTGTCCCAGCCTCCCACCTGCTGGCACTGAAGGTATACACTTCTAACTGCTGAAAAGTGACTCCATCTGTGCCTGGGTGCCGACATAATCATAATGCTCCTTCTCTAGTAGATTTCAAATATTTGAAAGAGGCTCTTGAGCCTTTTCCGTTGTCTTTATTTCAGATGTCATGCATGTAAGTGTATTGTGCTCACTAATACTAGGTTATAGTCCCTGACACACTCCAGCTTAGCTGTATTTCTCTTAAAATATGACACTTAGCATCCCAGATTTGGGAGTGTGTAAAGTGGGGTAATAGCATTAGCCTGTGTCTTGGCTTTAGTTATAACTGAGAACCTTCTCTATGGGACTCCAGAGTTTGCTTGTACCTGGTGTCAGAATTAATTGAATGTATATTAATTTGATGTAATTTGATACAGCTGCTGGGGAGCTCCAGTTAAATTTTTTTTAAGTCGGAACCCAAATGTGTTTGTCATGGTCAGCAGATGTTATCCCATTACCTGATGGTGAAGAGTCTCCTCTTCTGTAGAAGCCATAGTTTTCTTACTTGGCTCACTTGTCATGTGACTGACTACCTTTGTCCCACTTCCTAAGAGCTGTGAGAGTGAACTTTGTTAAGCTAGTCACTAGTGTGTGTTGGACTCCAGGCCTTTTGTGGAGATTACAGAAATGAATGCCTGGTCCCTTAATTTGGGGAGATTAATGGACTATCCCTAACCTCATGCATGTGAGACTAAAGTGGGCTAGTGTGACACCAGTCTGACAGCAGCTTACCATACTGCTGTGCATCCAGAGGAGGACTGGGTAGTGAGGAGATCTGCCACCATGAGCACTTGAACTACCATAGTGGTGAGAGCATGGCCTCTGTAGTCTAGGTCTTGAGTTTGAATTCTGGTTTCCTGCTTACTTGCTTAAGTGTGGCCTTGCAGGTTTGTTATGCAGTTGAACTGTGCCTCAGGATGGTGCTTCATGAAGTTATGGCCACTGGCCAAGTCGTGTGCCTTTAACCCAGCACTCGGGAGGCAGGGGCAGGCGGATTTCTGAGTTCGAGGCCAGCCTGGTCTACAAAGTGAGTTCCAGGACAGCCGACAGCCAGGGCTATACAGAGAAACCCTGTCTCGAAAAAACAAACAAAAAAAGTTTGTAGATCCAAAAGGTTTAGAACGGTATTTGTATTAATGAAATACTCTGTTTGCCACTGTTACCATGGGGATCAGAAGTGTTCGTTCTAGGAAGAACTTGGAAAAGCTTTTTAGTTCTTTGAAACTCTTCCATATAGAAGAATGATCTGTTTAATCTTTGTGGTTCCAAATCTACATGCAGCAGATAGACCTAGCTGGCTCCCCTGCTGTGACCTCCCCACTGCTTCATTTCTATAAGCCGTGTCCAGCTGAAACCTTCAGTAAGTAGTGCACCCGAGTCACTATAGCAACTGAAGCCTGGTTGGCCACTGCTGGCCGGCACTGGTAAGTTTCAACAGAATGGATGTAAGCCTGTAGTGCCCCTAGTGTTAAAGTCATGGAGGTTGAGAGAACAAATGTAAGGCAGACACAAAACCAGACAGAGAAAGTTGTCTACGTGTACTCCATCTTTGCCCTTAGAGATTCTGCTGTTCTGGCAAACACGTGGAGCCTGGAGGATGGCTAGTTTTGTTGTAGTCTGGCACCTGGAGCAGTTATATACTAGCTTGCTACAAAGTGGAGAGTCACTCTGGCTCAGATGTGGAGAACTTATCTTGCTGTGATTAGTAAGGTTGTTTTCTCTGCTTTCCAGGCTGCTCTTGAATTCAGGACCTCTGTCTCGATGCTTGTTTCTGGATCTGCTTGTTAGTTCTCATCTGTTAGGCTTCTCTCGGGTTGTGTTGTGTTGTGTTATGAGACTCTGACCTAACTGAATTCATGTCTTCGTTTTCCAAAAGCTTATGCCCCAGAGGGCCTTCTCTCCCAATCTCAGCTTCTAATTACAGTAATTCTGACTCGAAGATTTATAGGTGTTTTCAGTTTACAAACCTGTTAACTTAATTTCACATGGACACAAAAACAAAGAGTGTTAATGAACCTCCATGTGCCAAATCGATTGCTAACACTTTGCCTGTCATTCATTTTCCTTTTCTTCTTTCTTTATAAATTATATTGTGACTGAATAGTCTGTAGCCCCTTAGCATTCAAATACACACTCTTCACTCTAAGATTCAGCCCCAACGTAGAGAAGATCATATTGTGAACAGCTTGCATTCTTTTTATGAAGTCTTTTTAGCAGATAACACCAACCTAATTACCACTTTTAGATTGAACATGATTATGGTTTATTTTGGTCTAGGATATACATCTTGCATTCTGTTCCTGTCAGGTTTCAGTCGACTTCTGACACTGTAGTGTCACATTTTCACACTAGTTCCATTTAAGAAATGACTTTGGACTATACAGTTTGCACCTCTTATCCATAACCATTTAGTAATAAAAAGTTTTATGTAGACTTGAGTTCCAGTTTTATTAGCATTGTGTGTGTGTGTGTGTNAGGATATACATCTTGCATTCTGTTCCTGTCAGGTTTCAGTCGACTTCTGACACTGTAGTGTCACATTTTCACACTAGTTCCATTTAAGAAATGACTTTGGACTATACAGTTTGCACCTCTTATCCATAACCATTTAGTAATAAAAAGTTTTATGTAGACTTGAGTTCCAGTTTTATTAGCATTGTGTGTGTGTGTGTGTAAAACTCAACATGCTGATTTAACATCTCATGAAGAAACCTAATTTATTTTTGGGAAGACATGAATTTCTCTTTTGTCTCTTAGGAAAACTTTTTTAGAATGAGAGTATAAACACAGGTAAATTTGTAAAATTTCTGCTTTTCCCTAGAGAGCCCCCCTTTCATCTGACTAGAAGAGGCTGGGGTGAGTTTCCTGTCAGAGTGCAAGTTCACTTTAAGGACAGCCAGAACAAGCGGATAGATATCATACACAACCTGAAGGTACTGTAGCAGGGCATTGTTCCTTAGAAACACGGTGTCTGTTTGCATTACCTGCTTTCACCCTGAAGGTCATGGCTTAGATGGTGGAAACAGGGGAATCCTTTGAGCATACAATGCCTACTGCTGCAGCTGCCTTCTCCTCAAAGCTAGGGAGGCAGCTGCTTGACACTGAATGCTTTAAAAAGGTGAACTAACCCCCAAGTAAAGAAAAGACTCAATTCTTTATCAAACACACCATTGATTTGTTGCTGGAGACCCTGTTACTCCAGCCTTTCTCTTTTAATTTAATCAGTTTTGTGTTGTTCAGTCCCAGCCAGCATCTCACAAAATGCACACATGGAGACTAAGGTAAGTGAACATGTTTGGCCAACAATGCAATAATACGTAAGCTTGGAATAGTTGAAACCGAGATCCTTCATTGGTTCTACTGCCCATGTAGTTTATTATAGGGCTGTTATAATTCATATCTATTAAGTACTTTCTATACAACTCTATCTAGAGCATATGTAACTATTGCTATAGTACATGAAGGCAGAGTATTAGCTCTGTGTGCAGAAGAGTCTTGAGCGTTTACAAATCTATGTTCAATGAGTAAGGCACTAGATCCCATCCCCAGCACTAATAAAAATAAAGCAGGTTTTAGAGTTCTGATGTAGCATAAGAGTGGTAGAGCATGCGCAAGAAATTCTCAGTACCACATGTGAAAAAAAGATCCAAATAATACCAAATTGTTGGATTAATTGAAATAATATTGTGGCCAGTTTTTCTGCTCTTTTTTGTTCGCTTTGTGTTTTGTATTTGTCTTTAATTTTTTTTTTGCAATTACATAATAAATACATGTAAATTTTATCATTGGGAGACCATCATTCTCAAAGTTCTTCTCAGATTCTTTGTAGTAGGGGTAATAGGTTGTATTATTTATATGCAACTTAATTCTAATAGTGTGCTTTCCCCAAGTCACCCTTCTTTCGTGGTTATCATTTGAGCTCCCAAAATTTGAACTAAATAAAGTTGAATGTATCTGAAGAGTTTTTGTCTTCATTACCTTTCCTGTACAAATGTAGCTATTCCAGTGCTGAGATAGTGGGCTTTTCCTTCTGTTGATGAGAGACTGCAAGCACTGTTTGTTCCTCCTACTTAACGTTTTCATGAGATTAGAGAAGAACAGAAAGCAGCTTTAAAGAGCTTGAGGGGGCCTTGATGAGAAGGGCGGGTGCTTTGGTTCTTAAAAAACATAATGTATTTTTATTTTTTACATGTGAGTGTTTTGCCTGCATGTATGCATGTGCACAGCGTGTCTGTCCACAGAGACCAGAAGAGGGTATCAGATCTCCTAAAACTGGAGTTACAGAGGGTTGCAAGCTGCCGAGCGGGTGTGGGGAACAGAGCCCAAGTCTCCACTAGAGCACAGATCTCTAAATCATTGAGCCGGTTCTCCAGCCCCAGTTCTTGCTCTTTGCTCACTGCGGGTACCATTTTATCTGGCAGTAGACCTAGCCCTAGTTTATCAGCTGAGGGGCATTTTCACATAGTTCCGACCTGTTTTCTTCTGATTCTCAGTGGAAGAGTATCGGAGACACAGTTTTATGGTTGTTTTGTATGTTCATGTTTGAGATGGGTTCTCACATGTAGATCAAACTGGCCCATAACTCACAGAGATCTGTCTACCTCTGCCTACTAATGGCGTTAAAGGTTTACACCGCCACACCTAGTCTTAAAGAACAGTATTTTAAAATTATAGTAAGGCACACTTTAAAAAAAAGATTTACTATTTTTAGCTATGTGTCTGCGTGTCCCTGGAGGCTAGACAGATTATAGAGATACTTATTTCTATCTTTAGAGGATAGACAGAGGCATGGATATAACCTACAGTTGCCCTTGTCTTTTGAGCAGCTATCATCTTGGCTAAGAGCTTAAATAGTAAAACTCTAGATCTCAGGATCCAGGGAACCAAGACTTGCTGCTCAGGCCACAGAACCTGCAGCATCCTTCCCCTACCACCGGTGCCTATAGGCACCCTACTAACACTAAAACTCTAGCTGGCAGACTGGAGAAGTACCCACTTTAAAGCAGATATTGGTGGCCATATATTATGTCCCTCTCCAACCTCCCTGCCTCCCGCCCTGGAATCTAGAGAGCCCGGCTACAGGCTTGTGCTGTGAAGCTGCCCCCATCCTCAGGAACATACAAGAAGAGGCCACCACCGTACAGGCCCTGATTTCCTCCCTGCAGTGCCACAGCCATGCTGTCTGTAGTGCGTGGGCTTGAGCTGCCAGAACAGCCACCCATCCACTGTCTCTCTATGAAAGCATTGGTAACTTTTCTAATAAACTACTTTTTCTGTGTCCCCCTGAAGCCACACCTGAAATCTGACACCACCATTACTTGTGTTACTGCTTTTAATCTTCGGGAGCACCAGAGTATGGTGGGCTGAGTGTCCTTCCTGTGTGAGCGTCTGCACAGCTTCCCTACTCTGCAGTCTCAGACCCTTAAAACCCATGCGAACTGCTCTACCCTTAGTCTTGTGTATTTTTGTTTTTCCTTTTAGTCTCACTGTACAATCTTTGTACTGATAAGCTATCAAAATTATTTTTAGTGTGGGATATAAGTTGAAATGCTGCGATAATTAAGAATTTCAATGTAATCATAAACTCTTGTTAGTTTCCTTCCCTTAGTTTATACTCCTTGCCTTAAAAATAAATCAGTGGTGGTAAGGTATTTCAAGTATTTAATGTTGGCTGTGCCTCTTAAATTTTCATTGGTAATTTTCAGTCTTGCTTTGTAACTACACATTATGTGCAATTACATCTTAGCATTACATGTGTATTTCTGTAGCCTGCCATTTTGAAATATGTTCACACAACTTTATCAACTCATCTCAGTGTCACCTAATACTGTACAAATCGATCTGATGTGATTTAGTGAAGCATTCTTTATTGGTTTGTGATTATAGTTAAGGCTACAGAAAACCTGTATGAAGCCTCATTTTCAGATTGTCCTTAGAATGGGTTTTTAAAGTGTACAATTTATAACTTTATGATTGATTTTTTTGCTTTACTCAAACTTCCCCCAGACTATCGAGGGTTACTTGCAGTGAACGGGTACTAGGTACTCAGGTTCATGATCAGACCGAAGTCTAATGTTTCCCCTTTATCTTTGAATAGCTGGATAGAACCTACACTGGCCTACAGACCCTGGGTGCAGAGACGGTAGGTACCACTGCTCAGCCCTGTATGGGGGAAGGTGGTGTGCGCATGCAGGCGTGTGGGCAGGGGCGGGAGAGCATGTGTGTGGATGTGTGTGTGTGTGTGTGTGTGTGTGTGTGTGTATGCATATGTGCATGCTGTGCACAGGTCATATGTGTAGGACAGGGCCACACCCCATAGCCTAGGCTCACCTCAAATCCAAACTTAGCCTCCTGAGTGCTAGGACTTGCAACCACCTCAGCTGACTATTATTTTTATTTAACAACAACAATGAGTATTGATCTCTTTTTTTTTTTTTTTTTTTTTTTTTTTTTAGTTGATTTTTTATTTTTTTTTCTCCTTGGCCACCCCACCCAGTGTGTTTTCTTCCTCTTTTTTTTTCTAATTGTGGTTTAAAATATGACAAAAATTTTAGGATCCGGACCATTTTCAACCTGTACATGAAATATGTTCACAGTGATGTCAGCCAGCTGTCCCTGAGCTTTTCTCATCTTATAAGTCCACACCTCCTAAGTTACCCACCACTTTCCTTTTTGTCTGTATGAACTTGCCTCCTTTACATGATTGGACTCACAGAGCATTTGGCTTCGTTAACTGCCTTACTGCAGGCCATGCAGTATCTCCAGGGTTTGACCATGTTATAGGAGACATTAGAATCCATTCCCCCCTTTTTAAGACTTATCTTTATATTTTTTATTTGTATGAGCTTTCTACCTGCCTTCAGTGACGTGTGCATAGTTAGCCTTGGGGGCCAGATTGAGGGTGTTGGATCCCCTGAAACTAAAATTAAAGACACTTGTGAGCCACCAAGTGCAACAAGGGCTTTTTTTTTTTTTTTTTAGATTTACTGTACTTTTAATCTTGTATATGTGTGTATCTGAATATGTGCTGTTTGTGTATGGGTTCCTATAGAGGCCAGAAGATTCAATTCCCTGGAGCTGGACTCAGGTCCCCTGAAAGAGTAATACCTGATCTTAACCACAGAGCCATCTTTCCAGCCCTTTAAGCTTTTTAAATTTGTAGTTATATGTGTGAGTGTTTGGCCTTCATATATGTGCACCACATGTGTGAAGAAGGCATCAGATCCCTCGGAACTGGACTTACTGGCAGTTGTTAACTAACAAGTGAGAGCTGGTAACTGATCCCAGTGATCTGTAAGAGCAGTAAGGTCTCCTAACCAGCAGGTCATGTCCTGCTCTCCTTCCTTTTTAAGACTAAATATTGCTCTGTTTGTATGTGCATATGTTAATGCTCTGTTTGTATGTGCATGTGTTATTTATCTTTCATGTGCTCATGAACACCTGAATGGAATCTGCCTTTTGGCTGTTGTAATAATGGTGCTGTGGATAGAGGCTTACAGAGAGCGTTTGGTTTCCTTTTTCAGTTCATTTAGGCATATACCCAGAAGTCAAATTACATCTAATGATAATGCTATTTTCAGTTTTTTGAGTAAGTACCATAGTATTTTCTATGTCATCTTTCTATGGAATTTTTATATTGGCCCCACAAATATGGAATCTACATTATCCACATCTTTTTTAATACTTGTTATTTTTCTGGTTTAAAGTATAGGTAGTCACTGTTATAGATGTGAAGTGGTTGGCCTTTAAAATTACTAGTGATATCAAGCATTATCTTTATGGGCTTATTGTCTGTTAGTATTTTCTTGCAGGAAATGTCTGTTCAAATCCTTTGTCCAGGATAATGACTCAGTCTCTTTTCTATTGCTATGCTAAAGGCAATGACCAGAGCAACTTGTATGTATATATACATGAACATGTGTGTTTATATATACATGAAAATGTCCTATTTTAATAGACTCTCAGATAGCTTAGTAGGTTACAAATGCTGGCACTAGGAGAGAACTAACGTTGCAGATTGTCCTCTGGCTTTTATATGCACGCAACTAAATAAATGTAGAAAATAAATTAAAAGGAAAAAACCCCTCTTGTTTTAATTTTTAAAAAGGATTTAGTATTGTATATGTATGAGCATTTTGCCTGTATGTATCCATGTGTGCCACATTCGTACCCGGTGCCTGAGGAGACCAGAACAGGTTATTGCCTTAGGACTGGAGTTACAAATGGTTTAAGCTGCCATATGGTATATATATATATGGTATATATAGTAATCAGTGCTCTTATCTTCTGAGGCAGCTCTCCAGCCACAAAATCAGTCTTTCTCATCCTGGGTTATGGGATTTTTGCCTGTGCTTTTACTGCCTAAGAACTGAGTGCTGAGTCGGGCCAGAGGCACCGTGTTTCCTTCTGAGAGCTTCCTGTTTAGCACAGGGCTTGTGTGTGGCAGGCAGAGGACCACTTCTAGGAGTTGGTTCTCTCCTTCCGGGTTCAGAGGGTGGGACTCAGGTCAACAGTCTTAGTGGCAAGGCCTTTACCCACTGAGCCATCTCCTTGGCTCATTTTGAGCACTTATGTGTAGATACTTGGTTAAATTTGTTATACCATAAGTTCCAACTTATTTGTATGTGGATGCCCAATTTTCCTAGCTCTATTTATTGAAAAGACTGGCCGTTTTATTTCAGAATGATTGACACTTCGGTTAAAGATAACTTGGCATACCTGTAATTTATTGCATCGGTCCAAGTGTCTGTTTCATTGTTTCGAATACTGTTTAATAACTCATGCTTTGTAATAAGTTTTGGAACTCAGAAAACATAAGGCCTCCAGTTTTATCCTCTACCCTTGTGCTTTTATTGTATATCTGCAGTTATTCTAACCAGTTACCTAAATCTAAAGTTTGTAGCAGTGCCCTTTACAATACCTTTCCATGGTCAGTACTAGGACTAAAGAGATAGCTAAGATAATTTTTATTCTTGAGGATTTACTCTGATGTTTTTGAGCATAAGGATAGTGACAACTTGGAGACAAAGGACTTATTTCATCTCACAGCTCCCATGTCATACTTCAGCGGTTCTCAGCCTCCCTCATGCTGTGACCCTTTAATGGCAGTTCCTCATATTGTGGTGACCCTCCAGCCATAAAGTTATTTCATTGCTACTTCATAACTGTATGTAAATATCTGCTATTGAGATTGCTGAGGCAGCCCCTGTGAAAGGGTCATTGACCCACCCTAGGGGGACGCAACCACAGGTTGAGAACCACTGTCACAGCCCATCACTGAAGAAAGTTAGGGCAGGAGCTCAAGCAAAAACATGGTGTTAGGAACTTAAGCAGAAACCATGGAGGTATACTGCTTCCTGATTTGTCCTTCATGGCGTGCTCAGCCTGTCTTCTTTCATAACTCCGAACTACCAGCCCAGGGATAGATAGCACTGCCATACTGGGCTGAGCCCACTGACATCAATCATTAATCCACAAAGTACTCCACAGGCTTCCCCTAATGGAGGCATCTTCCCAGATGACCCCAGCTTATATTAAGTTAATAAAAAGTAACCAGCACAGACAGTAAACACTAAAAACAAAAGCAGGTAAGACAATTTCAATTTCCACTACAAATAAATGTTTTGAAGAAGAGTGGCTGGCGAGCCGGGAGCTTATGTTAAGTCACAGTGGATAGGGAATGTCTTCCTGAGAGGGTGATGCCTGAGATGTCATGGCAGGAAGGTGGCCATAGGGGAAGAATGTTCTAAGAAGTAGAAGCAATAAATGGAAAGGCAGGGTCTCCACTGAGGTGTCCATGTCTTAAAGTAGAATGATGAAAATCTCATTCTGTAAATTGCATTGCCTGTTGGGATGTGGTAACACTCATTGCTTTTCTGTGCGGAGCTCAAGCCCTGTCACGCTGATGATGGACTCACGCGCCTTCTTGTTCCACAACTGCATAGGTAGTGGACGTTGAGCTTCATCGACACTCGCTCGGAGACGACTACGTTTATCCTCAGTCGTCTGAATCAGACGTATCAGATGCCCCACCCCCAACCCTGACGATTCCAGCCCCCGTGAAGGCCTCACCAGTGGCACGGTCCCCTGAGCCAGCATCTGCTGCCCCTGTGGGAGAAGGTAATGCGGCTCTCTTTACTGGGAGGATCACTCTCTGGGTGTTTTTCTCATGTGGGGAGCCTCTAGCACACAGTTCTGCTATGAAGACAGCTAAACTTAAGCTCTTCTTGGAAATAAGTTTTTCATAAATTTCTACATTTTAGAAGGATGAAAAGGTCATAATAATCGTTGAATTTTTACCCTTTTTAAATATTTTATTTTGTTTAATGTACATGAATGCTTTGATTTTATATATATATATGTATGTGTATATATATATATATATATATATATATATATATATATATAGTCTGTTCCCCACATGCCCTGGGCTCACAGAAGCCAGAAGAGAGAGCCCATGTGTGCAGGAGCCCACTAAGACCAGAAGAGTGTCAGATTCCTTGAAGCTGGAGTTAACAGCAGTTGTGAACTGCCCAGTGTGGGTATTGACTCAAACTTTGCAAGAGTAGAACATAACTATTAAGGCATCTCTCTAGCCTCATTAATCTCCAAAGCTTTAACAGTTTTAACATTGCTCAAAAGCTCAAATTCAAAGTCTCTTCTAAGACTCAAGGCAGTCTCTTAATTGGACCCTATAAAATCAAAAAAGAAGTTCTATATACTTCTAGTATACAGTGGTACGGAGTGAACACTCTCATTCCAAATGGAAGGAATAAAGGTCTAACAAAGAAATACTGAGCTAAAGCAAATACCAAATCCTATAGTTCTGTATCTGTCATCTGGGCTCCAACAACTTTGAATCCTCTCGATGTCCTATGCCCTGTTTCTAGCCCCTATACCTTTTGGAGTTTGCATGCTTGTAAAATCAGCACCATGTGGATACTGCCTGGTTTTGCTGCTAGTTTGAGATATAGCCTGACACCTTTGGACCATACTCGAGCAGCCTGTGTGGCCTTGAACAGGACTTCTGTAGGCTTTGTCTTTTCCAGTTTTGCAATGACTTTGCTTCTTTAGCCCTCCATGGGTGGAGTCCCATATTCTAGGCCATATTCCTATCATCCGGGTGCAATTATGAGGCTATACCTTCGTGATATTAGCCTCCTTTACAATGGCTGCTGCCTTGAAGAGTACCTGTGCCCTCTAGTGAGTCTGGCTAAGGGTTTATCTAGCTTGTTGATTTTTCTCAAAGAACCAACTACTGGTTTTGTTGATTCTTTTTGTTTCTATTAGGTTGATTTCAGCCCTGAGTTTGATTATTTCCTGCTGTCTAGTTCTCTTGGGGTGTATTTGCTTCTTTTTGTTTTAGAGCTTTCAGGTGTGCTGTTAAGATGCTAGTGTATGCTCTCTCTAGTTTCTTTTTGAGGCAATTAGAGGTAGGAATTTTCCTCTTAGCACTGCTTTCATTGTGTCCCATAAGTTTGGGTATGTTGTGCCTTCATTTAAAGTCTTTAATTTCTTTCTTTATTTCTTTCTTGACCAAGTTACCATTGAACCAGTTGTTCAGGTTCCATGTGTATGTGGGCTCTCTGTTTTAGTTGTTAAGGAAGACAGCCTTAGTCCGTGGTGATCTGATAGGATGCATGGGATTATGTCAGTCTTGTATCTATTGAGGTCTGTTTTGTAACTGGTTATATGTACAGTTTTGGAGAAGGTACCATGAGGTGCTGAGAAGGTATATTCTTCTGTTTTAGGATGAGATGTTCTATAGATATCTGTTCAATCTATTTGGTCCATACTTCTGTTAGTTTCACTGTTTCTCTGTTTAGTTTGTGTTTCCATGATATGTCCATTGTGAGGTGCAGTGTGTTGCTTTGAGCTTTAGTAAAGTTTCTTTTATGAATGTGGGTGCCTTTGCATTTGGAGCATTGACGAATATGAAGTGTTCTTCCTTATCCTTTTTGATAACTTTTGGTTGAACGTTGGTTTTATTCAAAATTAGTATGGCTACTCCAGCTTGTTTCTTGGGACCATTTGTTTGGAAAATTGTTTTCCAGCCCTTTACGCTGTGGTAGTGTTTGTCTTTGACACTGAGGTGTGTTTCCTGTATGCTGCAAAATGCTGGGTCCTGTTTACATATCCAGTCTGTTAGTCTATGTCTTTTTATTGGGGAATTGAGTCCATTGATGTTAAGAGATATTAACAAGTAGTGATTTTTTTTTCCTTAAAGATTTATTGTATGTATGTAAGTACACTGTAGCTGTAGAGATGATTGTAAATCTTCATGTGGTTGTTGGGAATTGAATTTTTAGGACCTCTGCTCGCTCCAGTAGGTCCTGCTTGCTCCAGTTGGCCCCACTCACTCAGTTTCTGCTTGCTCCAGCCCAAAGATTTATTTATTATTATGCATAAGTATACTGTAGCTGACTTGAGACACACCAGAAAAGGGCACCAGATCTCATTATGGGTGGTTGTGAGCCTCCACGTGGTTGCTGGGACTTACACTTAGGACCTTTGGAAGAACAGTCAGTGCTCTTACCCGCTGAGCCATCTCTCCAGCCCTGGAGTAGTGATTGTTACTTCCTGTTATTTTTTATGTTATTTTTATGTTTGTGTGGTTATCTTCTTTTGGGTTTGTTAAAAGATTACTTTCTTCCTTTTTCTAGGGTGTAGTTTTCCTCCTTATGTTGGTGTTTTCCATCTGTTATCCTTTGTAGGGCTGAATTTGTGGAAGATATTGTGTAAATTTGGTTTTGTCTGGAATATCTTGGTTTCTTTATCTATGGTAATTGAGAGTTTTGCTGGGTATAGTAGCCTGGGCTGGCATTTGTGTTCTCTTAGGGTCTATAATACATCTGCCTAGGATCTTGTAACTTTCATACTCTCTGGTGAGAAGTTTGGTGTAATTCTGGAAAGGTCTGCCTTTATATGTTACATGACCTTTTTTCCCTTATTTTTAATATTCTTTCTTTACTTTGTGCATTTGGTGTTTTGATTATTATGTGACAGGAGGAATTTCTTTTCTGGTTGAGTCTATTTGAAGTTCTGTAGGCTTCTTGGATGTTTATGGGCATCTCTTTCTTTAGGTTAGGGAAGTGTTCTTCTCTAATTTTTGTGGAAGATATTTACTGGCCCTTTAAGTTGGGAATCTTTACTCTCTTCTATACCTATTATCTTTAAGTTTGGTCTTCTCATTGTGTCCTGGATTTCTTGGATGTTTTGGGTTTAGGACCTTTTTGCATTTTGCATTTTCTCTGACTGTTGTGTCTGTGTTTTCGATGGTATCTTCTGCACCTGAGATTGCCTCTTCTATCTCTTGTATTCTGTTGGTGTTGTTGGTGATCAGTGACTCTCGATCTCTTTCCTAGGTTGTCTATCTCCAGGGTTGTCTTGCTTTGTGATTTCTTTATTGTTTCTACTTCCATTTTTAGATCCTGGATGGTTTTGTTCAATTCTTTTACCTGTTTGGTTGTGTTTTCCTGTAATTCTTTAAGGGATTTTTGTGTTTCCTCTTTAAGGGCTTCTACCTGTGTAACTGTGTTACAGGTAACTGTGTTCTGTATTTCTTTAAGGGAGTTATTTATGTCCATCTTAAAGCCCACTCTCATCATCATGAAATGTGATTTTAAATCAGTCTTGTTTTTCTGGTGTGTTGGGTATCCAGGGCTCACTGTGTTGGGAGAACTGGGTTCTGATGATGCCAGGTAGCCTTGGTTTCTGTTGCTTATGTTCTTGCCCTTGCCTCTTACCATTGGTTATGTCTAGTGTTAGCTAGCCTTACTGTCTCTGACTGTGGCTTGTCCCCCCTGTAAGCCTGTGTGTCAGCACTCCTTGAAAACCACTTCTCTCCGGTGTGAATCTGGGTATGGAGAGCTGAGGCACATGGTCAGCTTTGTGGTGCAGATGGAGACTGGAAGGATCCTGCCTCTGGCTGTTCCTTGGTTCCTGTGTCCTGATAGCTCTGGGTGGGTCCCTCTTGGGCCAGGAATTTGAGCAGAGTGGTGGTCTTAACCTGTCCTCACAGGTGTATCGGCCTTCCTCGGAGACCAGCTCTCTCCTGGGGGCATTTGAGTACAGACAGAGTGCTATGTACAGGATCCGCTCTGGGTGCAAACGGAAACAGGAAGGATCCTGTCCTCAGTTCCTGTGTCCTGAGGGTTCCAGGCGGGTCCTTCTGAGTAGAAACGGTGGTCTTACCTGTGCTCACAGGTGTGTCTGCACTCCTGGGAGACCAGCTCTCTCCCCGGGGAGTATTTGGGTGTGGAGCGCTATGGCACAGGCTCCAACAGTTTTGTTTATTTCCCAAAGCTGGAAGATGTTTCAGTGTAATTGATTTTATCATCTGTCATTACATTTCATACAGGATTCCCAGAGAGCACTGAAGCTGAGAGACACAGTACATTTTATTCTTTACCATCTTCATTGGAAAGAACACCCACTAAAGTGACAACAACACAGAAGGTCACCTTCAGTTCACATGGGAACTCTGCCTTCCAGCCCATCGCATCAAGCTGCAAAATTGTGCCACAAAGTCAGGTGCCTAATCCCGAGTCACCTGGCAAGTCCTTTCAGCCAATCACCATGAGCTGTAAGATTGTCTCAGGTATGCAGAGCAGGTGCTGGAGATAATGTGGGTGGCTCTGACCAGGTGGGGGAATATCAGACCTTCACACTGGCCTGGAAATACCTGTGTAGCACCTGCTGGCCAGGACCTCGGGGTGTTCCTTACCCAGCCTTCCAAATGCTGAGATTACAGTGAGAACCACCGTACCCAACTCGGAGATGCTTCTACACTGCCACGTGTATCAAAGGACAGTTAACCACTGTTGGTAGGCAAAGTTGTCCCCAAGAAAAGCACAAGTCATTTAAATGGAACAAATTTCTGAATAAGGTGAAGAAATGAGGTCCAAGGTATTTATTCCAGTTGTCCCCTGGCAAATGTGTGTTCTGCTGTATTTTAAGATTGGAGTTGAGATTGGAGAGAAAGAGAAATCTTTGACTTCCTTCTAAGGGTTGAGTTGGTGTAGAATTGAATTGCCTTTTATTTTCTCTATCCATTGCTAGAGCATTGGTGACCTCATGGACAGTCATTCTGAGACTCCCGTTTTGCTGAGGGCCTTTATCCTGTGACAGTTTCACATTTATGTTAACCAAATGACTAATGGGAGCAAACTGATGCTGGCTGTACTTCAGCAAAGACAGGAAAGGGCAGTTGAAAACATCTAAGCAGGGAGAACACGTCTTTGTAATTTTATTTCATATGTATGAATGTTTTAGCTGCTTGTATGTTTGTGTATCGTGTGTATGCCTGTGGAGGCCAGGAGAAGATATTTTTTTATCCTCTGGAATGAAGTTGCAGATCATTGTGAACCACCATATGGGTGCTGTGAACTGAATCTGTGTCTTCTGTAAGAGCCACCAGTGTTCCTAATTGCTGAGCTATGTCTCCAGCCCCTCTGTATACATTTTAAAAGACGGCAAATGGGAATATTTACTGTTGTTCCTGGATAGCTAAGCAAAGCTACAATACAGATCTTTATACAACCAATAGAGGGTAACAATCCTGTAATTTAATCTGCTACCAAGAAATTTGAAATGCAATGTTTCAGAAGTGGAGTAGACCGAACATATAAATTGATTAGAGGTTCAGAGAAATTTACAGAGGACAACTTCTGTAGGTTAAGGTAGGTAATTAAAGTGTGTTTAGCTGTGCATGAGTAGAATTTGAGAATACTGTTTGGGGTTTTGCCTATGACATACATAGTCCTGATAGAGATTTCTGTCTATTGTAAATAAATTTCACATTTTCCTATTCTAAATATATTCCAAATCAAAACACAGAATTCCTCAACCTAGCTATTATTTCCTTACTGATTTTCTTTGACCATTCAGTGTTATAAATACCAGCCTATGATATTAAGAGATTTATCATACCAAAATATAGTAGTTCTACATTATGAATATAAAACACTGCTTTTTGGATTTTTTTTAATATAAAAATATATTTACCTTATTCCTTAACATCCCTCCAGCCCTTCCCATGTATTCATGGCCTTTTATCTTTTTAATTATTGTGTGCATAAGGTTGTGTGTGTGTGTGTGTGTGTGTGTGTGTAATTAAATGTGAACTGTTGAGTCTCTTTAGTGTTGCTTATGTGTATATTTTTTGGGTTGATCAAGTAAGATTGGCTAGAAATGTAGGGTGTTCATGCCTGGGAAAGAGCTTTCTTGGCAGTCTTTAGTTGCCTATGCTCTTCATCTAGGGTGAGTTCTCTCCATTTATGTTGTTTAAGTAGCCATATTGTTGGATTTCAAAGCCTAAGCTAATGTGTAACAGCAATCATTTATTTGTTTGTTTGTTTGTTTGTTTGTTTGTTTGTTTTCAAGACAGGGTTTCTCAGTGTAGCCCTAGCTGTCATGGAACTTGCTCTGTAGACCAGGCTGGCCTCAAACTCAGAGTTTGGTCTACCTTGGTCTACCTCTGCCTCCCAAGTACTGATTTTAAAAATGTGTGCCACCACCACCTGGCATGTAACTATAATCTTAAATTATGTGTGCTCCATGTCTCTGACCCAGTACATTCGTGGTTGTATGTGTGTTTGTGTGAATGTTGTTATGATCATTTGCCAAAAACAAAATAATGGTTAAAAGCAATCCTATAAAATGAATATTTACTGTAAGTGCTGAACAAAAGATCTGAATCTTGCCTGTTAGTGTTTGCTTGTCATCCCAATCAGCTGGAGTCGGTTGGAGTTGGTGACTTCATCCCTTACAGAACTTAAAAGCTTTATATAAGTACCCCAGTTCTTCCCCATGTGATGCATTCTGTGCTGATTAATAAAAGTGAGAAAGGAGCCTTTGTTAGGGACGACACACAGGGACAGATCCAGAGCCATACAACAGACAGAGACAATGGAAGACTGAAAGAGAAAAAAAGTAAAGAATTCCAATCTGGGCTGGCTTTTGGTCATTGACACAAAAAGAGAATGCAAAGATTTCTTTCCTCCAACTCACAGAAATCCTTCTGACTCCTGAGTGCTGGGATTAAAAGCATATGCTACCACACCAGGCCTACTTTTTGACTTTTAGTGTGCATGCCAGGGGATCTTGTTAAAATGCAGACTTACTTTCAGTAGGGGTTAAGGGTAGGCCCAGAGAATATTTATTTTCTGAGACAGAGTCTCATTGTGTATGTCTAACTGGCCTGGAACTCAATATGTACAGCAAGCTAGCTTTAAACTCGCATAGGTCTGCCTGCCTTTGCCTTCTGAGTGCTAGGATCAAGGCATGTGCTACCTACCTCAACTGGCCTCAGAATTGTTTGTTTTTTTAACTTTTTCCTTTAAAATTGTTATGTGTAGGAGTATTTTGCCTGTATATATGCCTAGGAATCACAGATAAGCAGTGCCCATGGAGATCAGAAGAAGGCTTTAGATCCCCTGGAATTGAAGCTACAGAGAATTGTGAGCTGCCATGTGGGTGCTGGAAATTGAACACTCAAGCCCTCAGGATAAGCAACAAGTCAAGTACTCTTAACAGTGGAGCCATCTCTCTAGCCTCAGCATCTGTTTCTAGTTAGTTGCTCAGTTTGCTGACCCTGGTCTTGAAATGACCCTGGTTATCCAAGTGCACAGTGTGAAACTGGACTGCCTGGCCTCAACGACCGTGGTGCAGCCTCTGCTCAGTATCTGAAGAGCTGGGCCTGTTCTCTCTTCTGATTAGTTACCTTTGTCTTTGGCATCTTCCTACCTAAATTCTGTGTTTATTTTGTTTCCCTCCTCTCTTTAATTAAAGGTTCTCCAATATCAACTCCCAGTCCATCGCCGTTACCTCGCACACCAACTTCCACTCCAGTTCATTTGAAGCAAGGCACTGCCAGCTCTGGTGTCAGCAGCCCTCACGTCATTGTGGATAAGCCTGGGCAGGTCATTGGCGCCTCTACTCCAAGTACAGGTATGATAAGCACTATTAGTATCACCTGAAGCGTTTGATCTTTTATTAATGATAAAATCCCGGCATGAACCCTCCATCTATATAAATGGAAGCCCATACTGTTTCTCTGAGAAAGATGCACTGTGGGTGAGAGAGAGTTCAGTGTGTAGGAATTAGAATCCTGTCTGCAGTCTCTGCACCGTCCCTGTAGTTCAGCACAGCTGCATGGTACCTGACAGGTTTCTGGTTTGGGTCTTGGCTTTTAGTATTCTTTTACTAACATTGTATCCATTTCTTCATTTAACCGATGTTTTCACACATGCTCCTAAGGTGTAATCTTCCCTTGTTAAGGGAAATAGGAAAAGAGAAATAAAATGAATGATTTTAAAGAAATGAGGCTGTTCCCACCACACATTGCTATATATAGTGGACTTCCACATAGGTGTTTTGTTTTGTATTTAAGATTAGGTTTTAGAGTGGTTTACATCTAGAGATCATTTGAAAAGTTCTGCTTCCAGCATATTTAGGTGTGCTGAGCTGTCTTGGTGGCTACATATTAGTTTTAGGAATCAGCCACAACTCTGAAGAGGCAAGTTTGATAGATGAAATAAGTTATGGAATATCTCTTTAGATCTAAACTTATTTACTATTAATAATTAAGTGACTTTTTTTTAAAATCAGACTTTGTGTGACTGTGGGATAACACAGGCAGCATTTGGAAACAGGTGCAGTAAAAGTTGGCATTCAGTGGAGTGTGTGTGTGTGTGTGTGTGTGTGTGTGTGTGTGTGTGTGTGTAGTTTTATGGTTTTGAATTTTCAACCTTTAAAAATGAACAGTAAATAATTGGAAACAAAGAACGGGGGGGGGAATTATTTTAAATTATGTCTTGTAAACTTTATTTTGTTGATACATAATTTTTATATCTGTCTTGCTTATCAGGAAGTCCTACAAGCAAGCTCCCAGTGGCCTCTCAGGCTTCCCAAGGAACAGGATCCCCTGTTCCTAAGATTCATGGGAGTAGTTTTTTGACATCTACTGTGAAGGTAAACTATCCCTGCTTTGCTGTACTGCGCAAGCTCAGCGGCATGCCACCCAGTGACAGCACTTGATCTTGAAGATTACTTACTTCTTACTCTCTTCTTGATACAGAGACAGTTCCCAGCACATCTATCAAGTGGTTACCCAGAATTAGTTTGAAAGCTCAGTATGGGGAAGAGGCAGCCTTACTTTGTACAGCTTTATTAAAAATACTCCTTTAGAGGCTGGAGAAATGGCTCAGCTGTTCAGAGTGCCTGCTGTTCTTGCAGAGGCCCTGAGTTGAGGTCCCGGAAGCTACATAGCAGCTCAGGGTTACCTGTAACTCCAGCTTCAAAGGATCTAATGCCACTTCTAGCCTTTGTAGGCCTGCACACATATGCACAGACTCACACAGACACACATACATTCTCTATAAAAATGTTTGTCTGGCAGCATGCTTTCTGGTGGTACAAGGAGCAAACCTTGTCCCTTTTGCACACATAAGCCTTAGTTAGTTAATTAATTAATTTAAAAGTAATTCTTAGCCTCTTCAAATAGAGAGTAGTTCAAAATATCACCTATCCATACAACATCCAACTTCTTCACATACTGATGACAGTCTGCTCAGTATTTGGCAAAAGCACTTCCCTGATAGGCTCCCGTTTTCTCAAGATGGTCGTCTTACTTGGAAGCCTTTCACATGCAGACTCCTGTCTGAGTGGCCCTGAGATGCAAATCTCCTTTAGTGAGTACCCACCCCATCAGTTAACATTCCTCTAACTTAGTTGACAGGGATCACAGATGGTTTTCTGATCAAAATGAGGTTTTCTTGTAGTAACTTCCCTTGAAAGTCTTACCTCTACCATTTATTTTTTAGTATTTGTTGATGACATTTCATTTTCTATTCCACATCATTTCTTTGTTTGTTTGCTTGTTTTGTGGTAAGCTTTCACTGTGTAGTCTAGGCTGGAGCTTAGGACCTTCCTGTCTCCGCCTCCTGAGATCCAGGGTTACCTTTGCCTAGAGCATTGTTTCCTTATCCTTTTTCTTTCTTTGGAAAATTTATTTTTCCAAAATTTTATTTTTTATTTTATTTCCAAAAATTTATTTTTCCAAAATTTCTTGAATTTTTCAAGACAAGTTGAGAGTATATAAGAAAAAAAAATACACACACTAAAACATCACCATTATTTGTTAGAATAATTTACTTAGTGCCTATGCTTTAAGAATAGAAAGCCAAATACAATCCCTGTCCTTTACCATCTGGCAAAAGATCAGACATACGAACCAATAAAGAACCAAATATTAGGAATGGACATAAAGATCGACTGGTGTTGTGTGAAAAGACTTCCTGGGGAGATGCAGGGCTCTTATCTATTCACCCAGATAGGCAACCAACAACAGATCAAAGTCCACTATGGTAAACCAATGATTTGGGGGGTTTTTTTGTTTGTTTTTTTTGTTTTGTTTTGTTTTGTTTTAATTGAGGTTACTTACAGAAGTATGGGTGAGGGGTTACTTACAGGGGCAGAAATGACTCAAAAACAGCTGTTTCACCAAGACCCAGCCCAGGATGGGTGCTGACTCACAAAAGCAAGGAAACCTGGAGCCCACTGCACCAGCCGCAGGCAGCTCAGTAGGTTAGAGTATCCTTTCCTAGTGACTATGTTAGTCAGGCAGCCTTGCTGGTTTTTCTCCTCCTTGCTGGTCTGGTCTCAGGGCCTTTCCTGCAGCTTGCCTTGTCTGAGAGTGACTACACAGTCTTCCTTGCTTACTCTGAGAGGGAGGCCCTAGTGAATCTGCTCAGCTATTTTGAGATGTTTACCTTTGCCTTAAGGAGCTTCCCAGGGAGATAGAGCATGCCAGTCTCCAAGAAACTGCTACACAACACTGGTAGAGTGCTTGCCCAACGTGCACAAAGCTTTGGGTTTAGTCCCCAATGCAACATAAAAACAAGTGTGAGGTTGTAAGCGTGTAATCCCAGCACTCGAGAAGTAGAGGCAGGAGGATCAGAAGTTCAAGGTTTTCTTTAGCCAGATAGTGAGACCAACCTGGTCTACCTGACACCCTGTCTTTAGGACTGTAGCATTGATCAGGGCGTAGATGAGTAACCTTTTGCTGAGCTGATTTCCTGGTTTTTCAGGCAGGGTCACACTGTTTAGTCCAGGCTAGACTTGAACTAACAGTCGTCCTTTATCAGCATCCTGTGCAGTGAGTTACTACTGGTGCTCAGATGAAATTGCATACCTCATTTTAATATTACTGTATTAAGTGTACTAAGTGGCTAGAGTCTTTGAAATCATCCGTTTGGGCCTGCTATATAATAACTGTTTTTACACACAGCAGGAGGATTCTTTATTTGCATCTATGCCACCTCTTTGCCCAATTGGTAGTCACCCTAAAGTGCAGAGCCCCAAAGCTGTGACTGGAGGACTTGGGGCTTTCACAAAGGTGAGTGTGTGCCACAGCCTTGCCTGTGTCCTTCCCACTCTTTAATAGGCCTTAGTTCTGAGATGCGCTCCCCCTTATTTAATGCTGTCCACGTCCTAGGACTCCAGGGATACGGGCGTTCAGAGGTCACGGCCTATTTCATCTCTCTTTGCTGCCTTCCTACCCCGTCTCTATGACAACTGACAGAGCAGGGATCAAGTGAGATACTATTTGCCCCTTTACTTAGCTCTTAAGGACTCTTATCTCTTAAAGCAGTATTTTACCTTTTTCATGGAGCCATTCTGTGTATCCAAGCTTGATTAAGACTGCAGAGACTAGATTCAGATTTTCCTAGTAGGTCCTCCCCCTGTCCCCCCTCCATACTTATTCAGTGTCATTGTTTGTTGCAAGGTGATCATCAAACAGGAACCTGGAGAAGCTCCTCATGTGTCCACAACAGGAGCTGCGAACCAGTCAGCATTCCCTCAGTATGTGACTGTGAAAGGGGGTCACATGATAGCTGTGTCCCCTCAAAAGCAGGTCATAAGTGCTGGAGAAGGGACCACTCAGTCACCAAAGATTCCACCCTCCAAGGTTTGTATGGGTTTGGGGTAGAGGATCATGTTCAAGAGATAAAGGTTATTTGTCTACACAGTTGGCCGGTGCCAAAATGACTTAGGTTGCTCAAGTTGTTGACCCCATACTAACCTATGTATGTTAACCAAGTTGGAGAAGACCCAGTCAGTTGATATTACACACATGTGCTCCTTACTGTCTATCCCTGATAAGAGTCAGGGGTGTTTAAATAGAAGACCCAGGAACAGTTTTAAGTAGCATAGGGACAAAGTATCCTCTCTCTAGCAGTAAAAGTAACAGGCTTCATGGGCTTTCTAATTGATTCACGTCTAAGTGGGAGCACTGTTATGACCTGTAAGAGAGTACTGCACTGAACACCTCCAATGTCCAGGCTGTGTGATTTCTTTGCTTTGAGATAGGAAGACCTCAGATTCAAAACAACCTCCTACCTCACTATCCCAAGCACTAGGATTCCAGTGTGTGCCATTTGATTCTTTCATTTATTTTCTTTATAAATTAGAAATACCAGAGAATAAATATATGGAGTACGGTGAAGCAGCATATAATTTATTTTCTACATCAGTTGCATAGAGAGTCTATCAGGTGCTCATATGCAAAGCTCTTCATTCTTCGTGTGTGTGTGTGTGTGTGTGTGTGTGTGTGTGTGTGTGTGTAATTGTAGTTCTTGAACTATAACTAAAAGGCAAGTATCTCCCCCACACCCCCCTTATAAATGTGGCAACACTGGGTTTGAGGAGCTAGGAGCCTTCCTGGAGAATACATCAGCATATAGTGTGTAGGTAGTAAATGGCAGAAGGCTTGAAACTTATGTCTTTCAGCTCCAAATGAACCATTCCAGAGCTGGTGAGATTTATTTGCTGTTGTCTCTAACCAAAGCATGCTTTGGAACATGCAGTTAAATTATCTCAGCATTTTAGTAGGTATATTCTAAAGCTATTGAGAAAGTTTTATGGGTGTTTATATTTCAACTTCAAAGCCCAGCCTGTCTAGAAGTGAATTGTTTTGAGAAGAATATTCTAAAATGGAAGACAGTATTACATAATTTGTGTTAGTTTAGATAAATAGATCTCTCTGGGGAAAGAGGTTAAAATTCAGGGTTACACATTGCTTTTAAGTCTGTAAGGTTTCCAAACTGAACTAATCAGACAGTTTATCTTCTGGATTTAACCATAGCAATTCCTAATCCGTCTCACACTTTCTGTGCCAGTATTTTCTCAAGGGACTGGGAATCTGCTTTTTCCTAAGCTCCCCACTGATTGAGATGCCCTGGCCAGTCAGACTCTCCCTCAGCCTTGCTCTGGCCCCCGGGTGAGGCCGTTGCTGTTTGAAGACACTGCTCTTCAATTGTCCACAGCAGAGGGTGAGCCCAGGGCTTCACATGTTAGACGAGTATTCTGCAGCCCAGCTGAGCTAGCTTTCTTTTACCTTTCCTTGTAACCTAGACTAGCTAGCAGTCCTCTGCCCCAGCAGAGTTGGTATGATGGTGGTCCTGCGTCGTCAGCCACATCGTGTGCTTAACTTCCTGTTCAGCCTTTCTTGCAGTCTCTCTTTTTTAGCCTTTTATGTTTTTTAACCTTATATTTTTATGTATGTAGGTCTTTTGCCTAAGTGTGTATCTGTACACCCTATACATGCAGTGCCTCAGACCAGCAGAGGGCATCAGATTCCCTTGGGGCTGGAGTTAGAAATAGCTGTGAGCTGTCATGTGGGTGCTCTTAGCTGCTAAACCTTCTCTCTAGCTCCTTACACTATATTTAAAGTATATTAGGCTTCATATAGTGATTCAGTTTTCTTTGTGTTTGTTTTACATTCATGTGTATAAGGATACAGGTGTGTCACAACACATGTGATAGAAAGTCAGAGGTCAGGTTGCTGGAGTAATTTTCTTTGTCAGGGTGAGCAGCAAGTGCCTTTACCCACTGAGCTGTCTCATTGGCCCAAGAAAATATTGCTTTACCAATTAAAATATAAAGAGATTTTACTTATTTAGTGTAGGAGAATGCCACAACATGCTGGCAGAAATCATAGGATGCCTTGTAGGAGTCATTTCTCTCCTCCATGTGGATCCAGGGATCAAACTCAGCTCACTGTACACGGGATTGCTGAAGTGCCTTCCTAAGTATTATCCCAGCAGCAGTTATAGAAGGCAGGAGCTTTCCCTGTATACAACATCAGCAGCAGAGTGAGACCAGTAAACACTATCTGAGTATTTTGTTGTATTTGGTATGCATGCATTAGTACCCTGATAGTAGCATTGAACATAATCGGCTATAGCTTTGAGCGTCTTTATATCCAACTTGCAGCTCCCCAGCTACATAACTTTAACCATGAATACAGCCCAAACACGAAGTTATAATGTTACTTAAAACAGCATGAAGCCAGGCAGTGGAGGTTTACGCCTTTAATCCCAGCACTTGGGAGGCAGAGGCAGGTGGATTTCTGAGTTCGAGGCCAGCCAGGGCTACACAGAGAAACCCTGTTTAGAAAAAAACCGGGGATGGGGCGGAGGGGGGGCACAGCACGAGACTTGAAAAATTCTTTTTAACTTGATTTTGTGACTCTTGAGCAGGAATGTTGTAGATGACAACACTGACATATCAAAAGGATGGACACTCCTACATATGCTAACGCTTGTGAACTGTTACCTTGATTATAGCCATTCTATAATGTTTAAAATGGGATTTTTTTTTCTTTTCTTAGACCAGACTAACCTCTAGCTTATGGAGATCTGCCTACTTCTGTCTGCTGAGTGCTAGAACCAAAGGTGTATACTACTGTACTTGGCTGTTTAATTTTTTTAAATGTGTATGAGTGTTGTTAATTTCTGTGTGCCACATGTGAACCTGGTACCCAGGTCAGGAGGTGTCAGATCCCCTGGGTCTGGAGTTTTAGATGTTGTGAACTACCTACCCTGTAGGTGCTAGGAATTGAACATGAGTCCTGTAAAAGAGCAACCATGCCACCCATCCAGCCCCAATTTTTTTATTACCATATATTAAGTATACATAATGGGCTTATTATATTTTCATGCATGTATATTTTTGATTATATTCACCTACCTATTATTTTTTGCTTCTTCTATACCTAATGATGCGTATGTGTATTGGTATGATTCGTTAAGTTTCATTAGGATTGTGTACAGGAGAGATTAGTTTCATTAGGGCGAGGTATTATCTACAGGAGCATGAGCATCTCACTAGTGGCTGTACCATGGAAGAAAATATCTCTTGCTTACCCAGAAACCATCCACTACCTATAGATCCTCGGGGGTGAATGGACCTTTATGACTCAATAGGACACTGAGGAGCCCAGGCTTGTGCAGTATCATGACTTAATAATACAATGTTTGTTGGATTCCCCAAAGGTGGAATTATAGACAGACAGACTGACAGACAGACAAGTGCTGAGGACCTGACTTGGGCCTTCTGCAATAACAGCATGCACTGTTAGGCAGCCCCTCTGTCCTGTCCTGAGGTTTTCATGGGCAGAGGCTCTCTAGTTACATTGTTTTTTGAGCTTTTGTGAATGAGTTTTTTACCTTTTTGGGGGGGGGTGGTGGCAGGGATTGTTGTTTTGTTTTTTCCCTCAGAAGGTTGGTTTGTTACTGGTATATAGAAAAGTGGCTGGTACTTTGCTTAGAGTATTTTACAGATTTAAGAGTTCTCAGATGGTACTTTGCTTAGAGTATTTTACAGATTTAAGAGTTCTCAGATGGCACTTTGCTTAGAGTATTTTACAGATTTAAGAGTTCTCAGATGGTACTTTGAGGTCTTTAGTGTGTGGTGCTGTATATAAATGGGTTATTTGGCCTCTTCCTTTTCTACTGTATCCCTTTTATTTTTTATTTTTTATTTTTTCCCTGCTCTAGTTAAGATTTCAGTAATTTCATTGTGCAAGGAACTAAAATCCAGTTGAAATACTGCAGTTTCTTCAGAATGCTGCCTAGAGGCCAGTTCGGGCTGAACTTGTTTTCCCTACCCACCCACTGAGCCCATCCTCTAAACATCTGGGTTACATAACAAGTAAGACCTGTCTTAAAAAGAATAGTGGGTGTTAAATATTAAGACTCAGAAATTCTGACTGTATTCCATTCTCCAGTTTTTTATGCATTAAGAGTTTGTTTTATAGAAGTTTTTGATTGGGGCCAACAAGATAGGTAACCTATCAGGGAAAGGTGCTTGACACACGGGCCTAGTGACCTGAGTTCAATGGAGTAAACTTAGTGGGGAGTAAACTTAGTTCAATGGAGTAAGCACTCTAGGGGCTGCCCTCTGACTTCCACATATACAAACAATCACACAAAAAATTGGAACTTGTTGATTAAGAGTGTTCTTTTTTTATTCATGTCTGTAATTATGGCCACACAAACTATTCATGATCCCTGCAGGAAGTAAAGTTCATTCAGGGAGTAAAGAGATATAGATAATATGTTGCAGCCAAATCAGGAGAAGTAGGTTGCGCATCTCTACTCTAGGCTAACTTGGTTTCTCACAGTCTCTTCTTTGTTGAGCATGTGGAAGAGTAGAGGAGAATAACAAACACCATGTGTTCACCAGTCAGTTTCAGTAGTTATCTGCACTTGCCAGCTTTGCCCCTCTTAGAGTATCATATTACCTTCATTGGTGTGTGTGTGGCACTCACACACTCACTCTTGAACTCACATACCCACACACACTCACTCATGCTTACACACTTACACATCTCTGAGGATAGTTTAAAGGGGATTCCAGTTAATGAGTAATTTCCCTGCAAATTTCTTTCTGCTTCAGTAACTGAATCTAGATGGGGCCTTTTTTAAATTACATTTACTTGTCTTTGTGTGTTTATGTAGGTCCCTTGGAGGGCCCAGGAAATGAATTCAAGTTCTCAGGCTTGGTGGCAAGCCCCTCCTCTATCCACTGCGCATTACCATTAGTCTTGAATTTCTCTTTTTTCTTAACTTCATAATTGAATTTTTATTGATTGAGGTTAAGTACACAGATGTTTCAATTTGGAAAGACTTTTTTTGTTTGTTTTGTTTGGTTGGTTTCTGTTCTATTTGGTTGGGTTTTTGAGATAAAGTCTTACTATGTAGCCCTGGCTGCACTAGAACTATGTTGTCCGACTGGCCTCCAATTCACAGAGATAAGCCTGCCTCTGACTGTCAAGTACTGAGATTAAAAGCATGTACCTGCATGTGTGGCCTTGTATAGTTCTTAACAGTACTGAAAATCTCAAGAGCCTTTGTATTGTATTTCTTTATAAAATAGTTTTTTCAGTAGTGTTTAGCTTCAAACCTGACAGCAGACCCTCCTACGAGGCTCTCATGTACCAGTGTCATCAAACCTTAGTCATGGCTTCTCGGCTCCACGGTTCCCTCTCTCATACCATGCACACTGGATACTCAGCTTTCGGTCTTCCGCAGCACTTCACTTTACTGCTGGAAAACATGGACCACAGCAACTAGAGGTGTTACAGAGGGCACACAGGGCTGACAGCAGGGACCAAGGGCCTGGAACTCACTGTGTAGACCGACTGGCCACAGACTACCGTACATCCTTCCTCTGCCTTCTCTGTGCTGGGATTAAGGGTGTGAAGCAACATATCAAGCCAAGGAGTGATTTTTAAGGAAACTAAAAATATACTAAGATAGAGGTGCTAGAAGTAATTTAAAATACTCAAGACGTAGTAAACCAATGACTGCGACTTCAGATTGCCATTTAGTATGCTTTATGTGGTAGGAAATAAAACCAGTCCAGTCTGTAGAGTGTTACACTGATGCCTAAGATAGCAGCAGCCTCCCATGATTCAGGATCCCATTATCTTCTGGTTGTTTTTAAAAAATACAGAACCAGCAAAGATTTCATCTTTTAAATAATACATTCACGAGCCTACGGAGATGGCTCAGATTTATCCTTTGTTTGTTTGTTTGTTTGTTTGTTTGTTTCATTTCTACTTGGCTTCCAGCTTGGGCTTACTTTTGGCCACCCCTTCAACTCAGCTGACTGTCTGGCTCTTCACATTGGTGTGGTATATTGTTGCAAGCCAGGTTAGGGGAGGGAGTGGTCACAGAATCATGTTGGCCCAGAGTTCAGGTCCTAAGAGCAATGAGGTGGTACACACCTTTAGTCCCAACACTGGAGAGACAAAGGCAGGTGAATCTCTGAGTTCGAGGCTAGCCTGGTCTACATAGTGAATTCCAGGCTAGCCAAGGATACACAGTGAGACCCTGTCTTCAGCAACAACAGCAAAACAAAACAGAAGAAAGGATTTATTCTTTGGTTCTCCTCTTGTTTCCACATTGCCTTGTGATTACCATTCTTCACTTGATAGAAATCAGTTCATGTTAGCCAGGCATTTTATAAATTTATTCTCATTTTATGATTCTTTGAGTTAAGTATTGCCAATACATAAGCTAATTTTATTTTGTTTCATTTTCATAAGCTAATTTTAGAGTTCAAGGAAGTTAAGTAATTTACCCAGCTGCCTACTTGAAACTAAACTAGGAAAACAAGTCTGTCTGGTTGCTCTGTACTTATTAATGCTCAATTAGGGGACCTCATGAAAAATGTATTTTTATATCACAGTCTTTGGAAAGAAACAGGTGGTTTAGTAGATTTTAATGAAATTACAAAAAAAAAAAAAAACTCATTTATCTTTTGCTTATTTTATTCTGCCTCCTAGAACCTGCTTTGTCCCAGGCTGGCCTTGAACTCAGAAATCTGTTTGGCTTTGTCTCCTGGGATTAAAGTTGTATACCACCATGCCTGGATCTTGCCCCCAAATCCCTTCATCTATCCTAGAACACAGGATTCTTTTCCATTTCACTTCCTGGTGCCCCTTTAATACTTGAACAATATATTTTATATTCTTTTCTAAGCTTGCTATACTTGTTCAAAACTCTCTTCATGAGATTTAACCAGAGAACAAAGTCTCTGCTGGGCTCTTTTGAGAATTCCTTTGTCAATGTAATCAATTTGAGTCTCTTCACCTTGGTCTCAGGCATACTCTTCAGACAACGGCGAAAAGTAGCCACATTTTTCACCAACATATCACAAAAACAGTCTCTAGGCCCCGTATTGAAATTCTCCACTGAAACCTCTTGGGCCAGGTCTGCACAATTCAAATCACTCAGTAATATTCTTTTATATTTCAACTAGGATAGCCCATTAAGCTCTAGTTAAAGCATTCCACTGCTTTCCAAATCCAAAGTCCCAAAATCCACATTCTTCCAAACAAAAGCATGGTCAGGCCTATCATAGCAGTACCCCACTCCTGGTACCAAGTTCTGTCTTGGTTAGGATTTACTGCTGTGTACAGACACTATGGCTAAGTCAAGTCTTATAAAGGACAACATATATTTGCGACTGGCTTACAGATTCAGAGGTTTAGTCCAGTATCATGAAAGCAGGAATATGGCAGCATCCAGGCAGGCATGATACAGGAGAAGCTGAGAGTTCTACGTCTTCATCTGAAGGCTGCTAGTGGAAGACTGACTTCCAAGCAGCTAGGACTATAGCATTAAAGCCCACTCCCACTGTGACACACCTGTTCCAACAAGGCCACACCTCAAACTAGTGCCAAGCATGGGCCAAGGATGTACAAACCATCGCATACATGATGGGAGAGAGCTAACTCCCACAAGTTGTCTTCTATGCGCTGACCTCCATATGTTCAGGTACATGCACAGACACCAAAATATATTTACACAACAACAGATTAATACTCATTTAATATTGTTTCTTTTGTTATTTGTGCTTGTGAATATGAGCACATACATAAGCACAGTAGTCATGTATATTCAGAGAACAACTCTGGGGAGCTGGTTCCCTGCTTCCTACTGTATGGGCTCCAGAGATCAAACTCAGGTTGAGAGGATTATGAGGCAAGTGCCTTTACCCTCTGAGTCATCTCACCAGACCTAAATTATCTCTCAGTTCAACATTCTGCTGCTTATTCTGTCAGAACAAGCTGCTTAGTGTTCTTAACTAAAGAAAGTGACTTTACTTTTAGAAGCCAGCTATAACAATTTATTTGGTGCTGGAATTTTTAAATTTTTGTTAATAGGATTGGAAATGTAGCTCATGTGACAGAGGGTTGGCCTAGCATTCACAAAACCACGGGTTTAATACCCAGCACTAGATAAATTTGACATGGTAGCCCACCTGTTCCTTAGTCCCAGCACACAGGAAGTAGACCAAGAGGATCAGAATTTTCAGATCACACTGAAGTTTTTGAGGCCAACCTGGCATGCATGGAACCCAGTCTGAAAATTAATTTCAGTTAAATATCTTTGTTTAAATGTTTCCTTTTTTTTTTTTTT
>LR751792.1:4109-73799 GCA_902729485.2 Mus minutoides | reverse complement strand
AAAAAAAAAAAAAAAAAAAAAATGCCAGGCTATGATGGCGCACACCTTTAATCCCAGCACTCAGGAGGCAGAGGCAGGTAAATCTCTTGAGTTGAGAGACCAACTTGGTTTAGAGTAAGTTCCAGGGCTATACAGAGAAATCCTGTCCTACCCTCCAATCCCCCCCAAAAGAAGAAATAGTCCAGGCTGGGCAGATGGGCTCATTGCCATGCAGAATTTCAAATATGGGTTCAGCCAGTGTATATACAGCATAAATTTATGGAAGGCTTTTCTAGGATGTAAATTATTTAGTTTAAGTCATCTAGGAAATGAACCAAGGCTTTACTCTTCGTTAACTAGGTATGTTATTGACCCATGTTTAATTTTAGAATGTTATCCATAGTTGATGACCTTCTTGTTTTCCTACCCTCTGTCATTTTAGTAATGGCCACCTTGCAACTACCAGCCACTAATTTGGCCAACCTGGCGAACTTGCCTCCGGGCACTAAACTGTACCTTACCACGAACAGCAAGAACCCCTCAGGAAAAGGGAAGTTGCTGCTGATTCCCCAAGGAGCCATCCTGCGAGCTACCAACAATGCCAGTTAGTGCATCATTCCATCGTTCAGTCCCGGGGTCTCTACGTGGGTCCATCTTATCCAGCTGAGGGCCGTCCTTTCCTGAGCCAGGAAGTGTTTCTATAATTCTGCTTGATTGTGTAATGGAAGAATTTGCCCAAGTGGATTTATATATATTTTAATTAGACAGTGGGTTTAAGTATTATCATAGTCTTAGGTAGTGACACTGTTATGTGGGGCATTCTGGGAAGGGTCCATCTACTTGAGGGTTGTTTTCGTCTGACACAGATGTGCTGGTGTAGGAACTAATTGTCTCTGACTAGTTTTTGGTTGTATTACTAGGTTGGGAGTTGAAATGAGAATTCCAGGTTCAGTCTAAGTGTGTGTCTTAAAGCCCCAAGGACACTATGTAGTTTATTTAGTTACATAAAGCTTTTGCTTTGACAGTTGTGGGTGGTGTTGAAAATATAGATTTCCCTCTGAATTGAAGTATAGGAGCCAGGCTCATTAGAAATGATGTCCCTTAGCTGTTGACAGACTATCTCAGATATGCGCAGTCTTGTCAGGCCTGGCAGTGCTTAAATGGGAGAAGTGACTGAGCCTTGCCCGGTGCGTTGTTAAGCCGCTTTCCGTTTCTGTAATGGGTTGTTGCCACTTACTCCATTTCCCTCACACATAAATAGTACAGAGTCAAAAGGACTTGTAAGGAAGGGCCAGCCTCCGTGTTCTGTGTGAGAGCAGATGGCATCTCTGGTCCCCACTGTCCTCAGGCTCAGAGGCTGTTGAAGGATTGTGTTTGCTGTAATCAAGGTGGCAAAGTTTGTTAAATGTATGCTTATTATAGTCCACGTAGCTCACCACCATGGAAAGAAAGGGGGTAAAAAAGGCTTTGAAGTGAGATCTGAAAAGGAATTGGGAACTTGGAGCCAGAGATGGTCAATTTGATTTAAAAACTTCTAGAAAATATTAGCATCAGATTTTTATCTTAAGTTAAAATACTGTCAAAAATCTTCATTGTACTCAGAGTGGAGGTATAGTCAGCTACCAGTCTTTTATAAGTACAAGTCAAGTGTCCTGTTATCTAGAATGCTTGAGACCAGGCATTGATTGCAGTCTTTTAGAATTTGGAATTTTTATAGAGACTTTATCAAGTATAGTCCGAAAAATTTAAAATTTATAATCTAGTAATTTATTCACTTTATAATCTAGAACTTTGAGTGTTACTTCAGTATCCAAAATGCTTTGAATTTAAGATTTCCAGACTGTACAAGCTGAAGGTCTAAGCAGATTCAGCCTCGGTCTTTAAACTCTGGGGAGTTTTCCTCACTCGTCATCAACAAGCAGGACATGGAGGAACGGTAGTGTGGGCGAAGCGTCTGCACTCATCTGCTTTTCCTGTTGAGCTACTTCCTGTGATGCTCCTGTCACCCATTTTGCTTACAGACCTGCAGTCTGGCTCGGCTGCTGCTGGTGGCAGTGGCAGCAGTGGTGCAGGGGGAGGCAGTGGAGGTGGCGGTGGCAGCGGAGCAGGAGGAACCCCGAGCACCTCTGGCCCAGGAGGGGGGCCCCAGCACCTGACTTACACATCCTACATCCTCAAGCAAACCCCCCAGGTCTGGGAAGCAAATACCTGATCTTGTAAATTACTTAACTTCCTGATAAGTGCCGTTAATTATTCTTGATTTCCCTTTACCATTTTAGCCATTAAATCTGTATTATTTTGAGCTTGTTTGGTTTTGAAAAGTAAAAAAATAGATTCAGGAAGATTTAAATAATTAATGTAAGACCTTCCTGCTAGGCTAATGGTAGAGTTTGGATTTGATTCCTATTTTCCTGCCCCAAAGAAAGAGCCTGCTATGCTAACTATCCTCCCTCCCCATCTCCTAGGTAGTAAACAGTATTAATGTACAATTGAAACTCTGCTCTTAGAAAGGTAAAAGCAGAGGCAACATCAGATTGTGGTATTCAGGTTGGATTCAGTGAGGACAAACTTCACCTTTCTTTTTCTTTTTATTGAGGTCTTTATCCTCCTCCACGGCCGTATTCAGACATGGTCCAGGCATTCTAATTGAAGAAAGTAGGAATATATCCAGTTGCAGTTTTAAACTAGTAGGGTGGGCTTCCTAGTGGCACTCCGTCCGGTTCTTTGAGTTGTAGAATGCAGCCGAGACATTACAGCCTGTAGTTGGAGGCCATCAGAGTTTAATGTATTTTAGTGAATTATTTTCCTCCAACTTAGGGTACATTTTTAGTTGGCCAACCATCACCCCAAACGCCTGGAAAACAACTGACTACTGCATCAGTTGTTCAAGGAACACTAGGAGTCAGTTCCTCGTCTGCACAGGGACAACAGACACTGAAAGTCATCTCTGGACAGAAAACCACTTTGTTTACACAGGTACGTGTATACCCATCTGCATGCCTAACACATGGTAATTTTTTTCCATTAAGTAATTTATTCACTTTATATCATGAACACAGCCCCCACTCTCCTAGTCCCCCTCAGATAGCCTCTCCCCCCACCCCCACCTCATCCTCTACTTCATCTCTAAGAAGGTTGAAGTCCCCCCTGGGTACCAGCCCACCCTGACACCTTAAGTCACCGCAGGACTAGGTACATTCTCTCCCTCTGAGGCTAGCCAAGACAGTCCCGTTAGGGAGACAGGATCCACAGCGAGGCCACAGAGTTAAAGTGAGCCCCTGTCCCATGCCATGGCAGGCCGTATTTTCTGTCACACTTCAAGTAAGGGGTTAGGGGGCCAGATGAGGAGATGTAGGCAGGCCTTTTTGAATTTGAAGTCAGTCAAGGCCATATACAGAGAAAAAAATCCCTGTCGATCGTTAGGTAGGTAGGTAGATAGATGGATAGATGGATAGATCCTGTATCTTTCTTAACACACCATTAACTTACCTGCCTGAATTTTGCCCTACATGGTTTTAGTATCTCGTGTTTAAAGCCTTTCCAGGGAGATGGGTAAGAACACTTAAGCAAGGACCTGAGTTCAAGTTCCCAGCGCTCATGTAGAAAGGTAGAGGTACTTAGTATAGCAACCTGTGCAATCCCTGTAGTCTCCACAAATCATAGCATGTGCGCAGCTGTCTCCACCCAAAATGACAGTTATTAAAGATTTTTGTTTTACATTTAGTGTGGCCATGCACACATAACCATAGTACTGTTGGGGCAGACTCTGTAGGATCACTGGAAGCTGGCCACTAGTCTAGTTCCACAGTCACTGAGAGACCTTGTCTCTAGGAGAAAAGGTAGAAAGTAATAGAGCAGAACACTTGAGGTCCTCCTTTGGCTCCATATACACACAGTCATGTGCACTTGCACATACATCACACCACACACTCAAAAACGAACTGCAAAAATACTCCATGAAATTTAAGAAAACTCTGACTCAATTATTTTGAAAACAAAGGACCTGATATCTTTGAAGATACTAATTACAAATAGTACTACATTCATTTATTTGTTCCATTTTAGTCTAAGGGAACCTCAGAGGTTGTAGAATTCAGCTTGTTGGAAAGGTTCATAGCACGCCACACAATCCTCATTGGCAAGACTTTCTTAAATCCTATCGAATGCAGATAAGGGATAAGTTGTGCAATGTTGTCATTCAACCTTTTGATGGCTGCAGGCAGCCACTGCTGGGCAGGCATCGCTGCTGAAGTTACCTGACAACACCCTGAAGTCGGTGCCAGCAGCTGCACAGCTCGCCAAGCCTGGGACCACGATGCTGCGAGTGGCAGGGGGGGTGATCACAGCTGCTCCCTCCCCTGCAGTGGCCTTCTCAGCAAATGGTGCTGTACACCAGGTGAGGAAAGCAGAAGGCCGGTGTGAAAAAAAGAGCCTGGCTGAGCAGGACATCTGCAGGTGCGAGCGGGCCTTCCGAAAGGCCACACCCTCGAGATATGAGATAGTTATAGCATTGGCTAGCTCATTTTCCTTGCCCCCAAAAGAGATTGCATACCAGTCAGCAGCTCCTTTCCATCCCCATTGCTTCCAGCCCTGTCCTAACAAAGCACTCACCTCCCTTTTCTGTCTTTCTGTTTTATTTTAGGTAGGTGTGGGTGTGGAGATCAGAGGCTCCTTGGAGGAGTTCTTTCATTCTCTCCCTCCACACTCAATGCCATCAAACTCTGACTGTAACTCATAAGCCATCTTGACTGCCCAAGTCTTTCTGCATGGATTTTTCTGTTTGGAGAATTTTATATAAATGTAGTAATACACGTGGCCCTTTATGTCTGGCTACTTCTGCTTAGTGTGAGTTTTGTTTTGTTTTGACAGTCTCACTATAGCTCAGGCTAGCCCTTGTCTCTGTCCCCTGAGTGCTGGAGCTATACCCATCTACATGACATTTGCAGGATTTATTTATGTTCTAACATTTATCAGTTTTCCATTTTTTATATCTGAATAATACTTAGATTTATGAATTTTTTGTCCATCACTTAATGGAATTTTTATTTCCTATTTTTTGACTGTTAGGAATACTGCCATAAACATGTAGATACACATTTTTCTTGTTTACAGAGCTAGGAGTAGAATTGCTGGCTCGTATGGGAACTCTTAATATTGTGAGGAACTGACAATGGAGATGTGCCACTCATGTTCCCATCAGCCAGTGAGAAGAGTTACACTGAACTGACCTACATCCTTAGCCCCAAGAAACCATCCTTTTAGGGCCTGGAAAGAAGTCAGTGGTTACCAATACTTGTTGCTCTTTTACATGACCTGAGTTCAGTTCCCACCACCCATGGAAGCCTGCTCAACAAGGTCTGCTGCTCTCTCTTGACTTCTGCAGACACCTGCACAAACATAACACACATGTACACATGTACATATAAATAAAATTAAATCTTTAAAGACAACTTTTTAAACTATTTTTTGAAATTATATGGCATGGAGTAGATGGTGGTTGAGCTTATACAGGTCTCTGCCACCAAGCCCAGCAGCCTGATTTTAATTCTTAGTACCCACATGGCAGGAAGAGAGAACTGACCACACACTCGCATGTTGCTCGTTTCGTGTGTGTGTGTGAGTGTGTGTGAGTGTGTGTGTGTGTGAGTGTGTGTGAGTGTGCGCGCGCACACACACACACACACACACACACACACACGTTGCCTTCACACACCTTCACACGAGTGCCATGGAGCACATGCCTTCATATGTAAACAGGACATTTCATAGGTAATAGTGACCAAGATCTGCTGTTTACTGGTGTGCTCTGTGAGCCGCTGCCCCAGGAAAGTCACAATGCCGCCATCTTCCTAACTTCCTAACTTCCCTTCTATCGCTCTGGTTGAACAGTCTGAAGGATCAGCCCCTGTGTCATCCTCTGTCGGTTCTATAATCAAAACTCCCAGTCAGCCACAAGTGTGTGTAAGCCAGGCCACCATGGCGACCTGCAAGGGCACAGCTGCTGCCGCCGCCGTCACCGCCGCATCCCTGGTGTCTGCACCAAGCTCCATCTCTGGGAAAGCCACAGTGTCAGGTAAGTGCCGTGACACTCCTCCTCTCTTTCTCATTAGACAAGAATGTTCATATTTTGTATAGTATTATCATTAAATCAGCCAGAAATATTTTCCAGATGGCTCCTTTGTAAAAGCACTTTTAGTGTGGGGTAAAGGAGTGAGGACTACAGCTAAGGAGTGGTTCTCAGACACCAAGCTTGGCAGCAAGCGCCCTTTACTCTGTGGAGTCATGGGTCCATCGTTATATGGACCAGGTGGGCCCAAGCTCCCACCTCTGCTTTCTGAGTGGTGAGGTTAAAGGTGTGTACCACCCCACCATCATTGAGGCACGCCTCTGCCTTCTGAGTGGTGAGGTTAAAGGTGTGTACCACCCCACCATCATTGAGGCACGCCTCTGCCTTTTGAGGTGCTTCCTTTTCTCTTCTTTCCTTATCCTGGCTCAAAGAAGAAGAAGAAAAAGCTGTTTCTATACCATGGCCCCAATAAGGTTAAGGAAGTCGGGCCTGCAGAGTGTGCATTCTCTTATATAAAGACTGAAATGATGAAAAACAAAGATGCTGTTGAGATAATCAGGGAGGTCGCGAGCATCAATAGGACATTGGGGGACATTAAACACTGATTAGTGTATAATCAGAACCTTTGCCATTTTATTCCTTTCTTTTCTTTTCCTTTTTTTTTCCGAGACAGGGTTTCTCTGTGTAGCCCTGGCTGTCCTGGAACTCACTTTATAGACCAGGCTGGCCTCGAACTCAGAAATCCGCCTGCCTCTGCCTCCCAAGTGCTGGGATTAAAGGCATGCGCCACTACTGCCCGGCGTTTTATTGCTTTTTAACTGCTTATCATACAATATTTTGATTAAAAACAGGAATTTGAAAACTACAAACACCAGGTCATTGTCTTATTCCAAAGCGTGTGTTTTGGCAGCAGTTACTGCTCTGCCTTCCTGTCCTGCTTTTTGTTGTTTTGTTTGTTTTAGGACAAGGACACTTGAAAAATAAATTATATCATATCAGAGTTTTACTGTGAAATCTCCATTATCCATTGCCTCTTGCATCCAACTTTTTATTTACTAAAGGGTGATTGTCCTGGGCACTTCTTGTGGGAGACACTGGGAGTGTCGGAGAGGGCAGGAGCTTGAAGGAAATACCTGAACTGTACTTGGCATTGTCTTCCCGCTTTAGGGTTGTTAAAAGTTCATTCCGCTCAGTCCAGTCCCCAGCAGGCTGTCCTGACAATTCCCAGTCAACTCAAGCCACTAAGCATCAACACCTCTGGTGGCGTGCAGACTGTGTTGATGCCTGTGAATAAAGGTGCGTGCCACGCTGGTCCCGACACAGCTCTGTCTCGGGAACCCTCCTGTTAGGTGGGGAGGCCTCTCGGTTTTGTATAGCTTGTCATTTAGCCTTTATGTTTCATTCCATGTACATGAGTGGATGAGTGCAAGCGTATGAGGCTAGAGGATGACTTGTGAGTTAAGTTCTCCTTCTAGAGTGTAGGTCCCAGGGGTTTAACTCAGGCCGGTATGATCCATGGTGGTGAGCACCTGTGTCCCCTGAGCACTGTAGCTTGGCTCTAGCTGCCCATTTCTAAAGATGTGTCAAAAAAGAACACTCTGAGCATTTGTGAGTTGGGTTTATTGCATTTTTATTTTCTTAGTTTACTGACATGCCCTCATGACCATAGTGGAGGCTGTAACTCAGTTATTCTGCCACTAGTGGGCAGCACAGCTTAAGGTTGTGGTGTACACTTAAAATGGGCTCTTGAGAACATGGGAGCTAGGTCATTTGTAATAAAAATAATTTCTGTCTCAAGGAAAACAGTGAAGAATGTAAATGCCATAAGAGTGGGAGTAGGGCCATGAAACTTTGTTTTCTGGACATAGCATGGCCATTACACTCAGGAATGCAGTGGCCACGGTGGTCACCTACCCAGGGCTTGCACGGGGCTGGGCCTGTCAGCTCCGTCTTGGATAGGAGATGGCCTTAGAAGTCCAGCCCCTCCACAGGGGCACTGTTGGCAGTTGTTGGTTACCGAGAGAAAGGGGTGCCATCTTTAGTGGTCTAAACACTGGTGAGTAGGTAGCTCCACACCATGGCCATGTGTGCAGTGCTGGTTAAAAGTCAGTCTAAAAACAAAAAGACAGGGCAGTGGGAGCAGCTTTGGGAGACAGGAGAGCTGGTAGCATAAGAGAACGTGGGAATGAGTGTGGCCAGGATATATTATATGCATATATGAAATTGCTGAAGATTAAATTAAAGAAAATACTAATTTCTGTCACTATTATACTCTCCTCTTTCTGTGTCTTAGTGGTTCAGTCGTTTTCTACCAGCAAATTACCTACTACTGTCCTGCCCATAAGTGTTCCAAATCCAGCTGCCCCCAGCTCGGCTCCAGTAGCAATCGCCAAAGGTATGTAGGACCTCACAGGATCTTTGTTCCAAAGGTTCAGCTTTGAGTTTCAGCATCTGTCAGCTGTTTGACAAATACATGGGAAGCACTGTGTCATGGTCTAAAGGACATTGACATTATGGGGCATCTGGCGTCATTTTTACCTTCAGTTTATAACCTGGTTCAAGAAAGCTGCATAAATAGCAAACTGTGGTCGGTAAGTACCAGACAAGTAGTCTGAAAAGTGGTTCCTGGCATAGTGCGGTCCAGGATTTGTGTCCAGGGCTCTCAGGCACAGGACTTGTATAAACCAGACTTGTAAAGAGTAGAGAACCCTTGAGCTGTAAGGAGGTCAATGGATATAAACTTGTATGGGCTTGTGTAAACCAGACTTTTACAAAGTAGAGAGCCCTGTAGCTGTAGGGAGGTCAAGGGGTATGCTGGTGTAAGGAAACAATAGAGACAAAACTTTGAGAGCTTATTTTGGAGCTTGAGCACTTAGGAATCCATTTAGGCAGCATAGTTGTGAGAAGGGAGTTTTAGTGGGAGCACACTGAGCTAGCAGGATATCCCTGAATGTAAGAATCCCTGATAGTAGAAGGTGGCTACAGTGACAGTCATCCATGACACCTAGCAGTGACAGGCTCATATAGTCAAAGCTTCTAGTGTATTAGCCCCCGGTGCCTGCTACTTTGTGGATACAACACTATCAGTAATTCAGTGTCAGTCAGTCCTTCAGTCAGCTGTTACACCTGGATTGTGTTGGGAATGCACGCACCTCCCACGTGCAGGAAGCAGTGTGGTTTAAATTTGTACCAGGCTGCTGCTCTTGAGGCATTCTGGAATCCCGTCATCTTGGCAGGTGGATTTATAATTTGCTAAATGCTCATTTAAAGCAGAGTATAGCTGACTGATTCAGGACCCGAGTTTGTAGGTAAAGCTTCATTGGCATAAGCCACTCCCATTCGCCTTCATATTATTTTTCAAACTCCCGAAAGTTTGGTTCCTGCAGAGACCATATGACTCACAACACTTAAGGTATTTATGGACAGGGACTGTTTGTTTGCCCTTGAGCAAAATTTGCTCTGACAGCATTAATGCTGCTCCACACCAGACTGATGTATTTAATTTTGGACCAGGACAGAGCATCTTTTATTTGGGGGTTTTATTACGTTAACTGTATGTGTGCACGTTGGCATGTACACACCATGGCACACATATAGAACTTTAAGGACAATTTTCAAGAGTTCATATGAATTGCAGGGACCTAGTTCAGGATGTCAGGATTGGCAGCGCACTCCTCTGCCTGCTGAGCCTCCTCACCAGTCCTCTTGTTTTGGTTTTAAGCAAAGTAAAATGTGCAGTGAGGTGCATAGCCATTAAATACAGTAAAACCTTTTTTCAGTAAACCAAAGAGAGGGAAGACTCAGCAATACCAAATATCCAGTAATGTAGAAAGAGAAGGAGGGCACAGAAACAATGCTTCCGGGCCACTGTAGGTGAAGGTACTTGCCACCAACGCCCCTGGGCCACACAGTGGAACAAGAGAACAAATTCCCACAAGTTGTTCTCTGCTCTCCCCACATGCCCTGGTACATGTATGTCCAAATACATACATATGCATGCATACCAAACAAAGTTAAAATAACAGAGGGGCAGATGTGGCGGCCAGAGAGAGATGCTCAGCAGCTAAGAGCTCTTACTGCTCTTGCAAAAGACCTAGCTTGGATCCCAGTCCCCACATCCCAAGCTCACAGCTGCCTATAGCTCCCAGCCTTAACCCTGGAGGAGCTGAATGTGATGCCTTCTTCTGCCTTCAGTGGCAGCCCTCACAGTCCTGGCACACATACACACATAGCCATTAATAATAAAAGTTTTTTTAAAAAAGATCTTAGATTTATAGGGACAACCCTAAACATTTTAAGAGAAATTAAAAGGAGATAAATAGAAGAATATGTTATAGTTCAAAGCGCAAACACGTAAAATAAAAGAGCCAGAGTCAGACATGGTGGTGTGCTCCTCAAATCTCAGCATTCTGGAAGCAGAGGCTGACGTTGGCTTTTAGTGAGACATTCTCATGAGGCTATTAATTAACTAGTTGGGGGGTTTTTTTGGTTTTTTTGTTTGTTGTTGTTTTTAAGATTTATTTTATTTTATTATATGTAAGTACACTGTAGCTGTCCTCAGACACTCCAGAAGAGGGAGCCAGATCTCGTTACGGATGGTTGTGAGCCACCATGTGGTTGCTGGGATTTGAACTTATCACCTTCGGAAGAGCAGTCGGGTGCTCTTACCCGCTGAGCCATCTCACCAGCCCAACTAGTTGTTTTAATAGCAGAACAATCTTGATCGGGAATCAGGAAGACGGGATAGCAGATAGATACTAAGGAGCCTCAGCCTTTGAAGTAGTCAAAGATTACAAAGACCCATGAAACAGAAAATAATGCCCATGATATGCCCATGATATGCCCCCTCAGTGGAGAGGGGTGGTCTTTTTGATGAGAAGCAGGTGAGGAGGGAAGGGACGTGGACATACCATGTCTGAGAGCAGCAATACTCCTGCCTTACATGTAAGGTTACAGCTAGTTTAAATTAGAATATAAACTCAAATATGAAAGGTCTAAAAACTTTTTCTGGAAGAAAATATGAGACACACAATGTTGGAAAAAGGGACTTAATTATGAGAACCTTGCTTTATCAGAGAATATTAAAAGCAAAAAGTCAAGCTACAGACTCTTAAGATATCCTCCATATATAAAAAACACAAAAGATTCATGTCTTGAATGTATAGTGACCACTCAAAACCAGTGTGAAAAACACTAATAAACACTTCTCAGAAAAGGATGTCCAAATAGCTCAAAGCCTGTGAGACTTATTCAGCTTTATTAGTTTTGAAAGGAAATGTAAATTAAAACCCTAGCAATAAAGCAAGATCACCGAGAATTCAAGTTTACCCAGTACAGAGGCAGTGGGGGATGTCAAGCAACCAGGTCCTAAGTTAGCCACTGTGGGGGCTAGGCATACCACACAAAGACATACACTCATGTACTTATGTCAGTAGAGGCTGTCAGAGAGTAAAGGCAGAGAAGCTATGCAGAAACGAGAACTATGTCAGCACAGTTTTTTCAAAGGAATATCCTCTGAGATACTGCTGTTTACATCAGCAGAGTTAATGCAGCTTAACTATTATTTCCTGTCAAAGACAGAAGTGCTTTAAATTTTATAGTATTTCCACACATATATGCATATGTAATTCCTTGGGAATGAAACTTAAATGTAAACAAGAAATGGATTTATGCTTCATATACCTGAAGATAATTTTATATATTATTTTTAATTAATTTTGTATGCATTGTGGCTCATACCTATCATCCTAGTACTTGAGATGATGAAGCAGGAGGATTTTCATGAATTCCAGGCCAACCAGATCACAGAAGAAATTCTATTCCATCCTAGGCTAATGAGACCTTGTCTCAAAACACCAAAAATAACATAAGAATAACAGTTTTGTATACATGAACGGTTTCATCTGTGAAGTAATGTGCTGGTATTCAAACAGCTTTGGGTTGTGACCTGTGGTATTGAAACCAGATAAAATTGCCTGGAAAATTGCCAAGTGCCACAGATGTGCTTTTTGTTTTCTGTGTTGTATCTCAGAATACTAGGATAATATTTCAGTTTGGTAAGCTCCTCTGGGAAGATGATACCAGAATGAACATATTCAGAGCTAGAACAATTGCTGTTCTAGTATCAGTCCTGGGTGGGGTGAGAGATGCAGAGCAGTGTGGTCTGGTGGGCAGTCCACCTAGAGCTGACTCGCTCTGAGACCTAAGCAGATAGTTATCTCACGTGCTGAGCCTTTGAGGGCAGAAGCCATTTGAGTCTCCTGCTTTGTCCACACACCTCAGGCAACAGAGACCTCAGTTAAAGTTCAGCTGTTTGGAGGACTCAGGGTCTTCACCTCTGGCCCCTGACAATTCTCTTTGTTGATCTTCCTTTGTAGTGAAGACTGAACCAGAAATTCCTGGGCCAAACTGCATCTCACAGGAGAACCAGGTAGCAGTGAAAACAGAAGAGAGCTCTGAGCTAAGCAACTACGTCATTAAGTGAGTATTCTTGCGTCTTCTAAGGGGTTCTGCTTTTGGTGTCTGATGCTTTTCAGATGAGTATATGCAGATAGTGAGGTATTAAGCATGGTAGGGGCATTGCCCTTGCAAAGCTGAAGAGTTTATCTTTTATGTGTTTGTGGATTCTGTCTGCATGTATGTCTATATACCACTTGTGCACCTGATGTCTAAGGAGGCCAGAAGAAGGTGGCAGATCTCCTGGGACTAGAGTTTCAGATGGTTGTGAACCACTGTGTCAGTTGCTGGCAATTGAACATGGGTTTTCTGGAAGAATAGCCAGTGCTCTTAATTAAACACTGAGCCATATTTCTGGCACCTGAAGAGTTTAGCCAGTGATATAACTTAAAGGTAACACTTGATCAATAGCCATGGGGCCTCCAAACTTACTTGAGCCTGCTGATGCGCAATCTGAGCTGGGTGGGGACGGCACACTCAAGTGTGATCACTCTGGTGTTCTTTTTCTGAATATTAACACACCCTGCCCGTGCTTTGCAGGTGCCGCTGTAGGAGTGCCGGGCACTCCTGGCTTTCTCTATGAAGTTTTCTCTTTTTCAAATTAGGAACCTCCTTCTGACCATGCACTTTGAATTGCTGGGAGCATCTAGAGACAGTAGAAACATGATGTCTCTTAACATGACACATGGAGGCGTCAGTCCCTAAGCCTGAGACAGGCATTTGTATAATAGCAATACCCTTACAAATAGATCTTGCTATTAATTTTCAAATGTAGATAAAATGCCTGCGATAGTTGTGTAATTAGCCAAAATCTGTTTGTTCTTGATGTTTTTTTTAAAGCATAAAATGCCTTATAAAAGGAGATCTATTACCATGACTGGTGGTACATGCCCATAATCCCAGCCCTGAGAAAGTAGAGGCAGGAAGGTCAAGAATTCAAAATCATCTGCAAATTTGAGGCCAGCTGGGATTATATGAGACCCTGTCTTTAAAAAAAAAAAAAAAAACAGAAGGAAGAAAGGAAAGGAAGCTGTTTATTAGCAGAGAGAGGGAGAGGAGTGTGCACTATGTGTGTGTCAGGTGTAGTGTGTGAGAGAGAGGTGTATGAGAGAGAGAGAGAGAGAGAGAGAGAGCATGACAAGCCTACAAAGTTACCTTTGTTTCCCTCCCCAGGGTGGACCATTTGGAGACTATCCAGCAGCTCTTGACAGCAGTAGTGAAGAAGATTCCATTAATTACTGCAAAAGGTAAGACATGCCCTCATGTGCATTTCGTTAACACTCGGGGTGTTACCGTGACTGTGACTTTTAGCCCGACGTCTGCAGGGGCCTTGTATTCTCAGTATGTTGGTTGCATCCAGTTAGCCTTAGGGTACGGGCATTGCTGACCGCGAGCCCTGTGTGTGCTAAGCAGATGCTTTCCTGCTCGGCTCCTTTATCCCACCATCCACTTAGTCTATAATCACTTACTTTCTTATATTTGTTTTTATATGTAAATTATAGACATTAAGTACACACTACTAAGACAGAGTGTGCCACCTCTGCTATCTGCCATGAGTGCTTTATTTACATGGACATCTCATTAGCCATAGTCTTTTGTGTGATAGTGTCTCCCCAGCTTACAGCTCCCAGACTGGCAGTGACACCAGGTTAATTAACTCACACAGCTCTGGGTGACAAGGCAGGTACACAGCCAGCCCTGTAAGACCATTAATATTTCTCTAAGATTTAAAATGGCATACTGTTTGGAAATGTGCCGTTTTCAAGACCCCTAACAACAGAAGTGGCTGTGTTAGTTCCTGGTTAGTGGGATAAAATAGCAGATGCCTTATCGTGAGTTGTTCTGACAGTAAAGGTTGCATAGACAGCCTTACTAAGGGAGACTGGTATTTGTTCATGGGCAGATCACCATGAGAGTCGAAAGGGAGGTGCACAGCAGTCTTCTGCCGTGTGCATCATGTGGGCATCAAATGGTAGACTGACCACACCTTGCTGATTTTTTTTCCACCAATAGCAGCAGAGAAATTGCTGAGCCTTGTGGTACAAGCTCATAATCCCAGCTCTTTGGGAGAATCATAGAGAACTATCTTGAGTTCAAGGCCTGCCTAGACAACTTAGCAAGACCCTGTCTCAAATTTTTAAAAATATAAAAAAGAGGGCTTGGGCCGGGCGTGGTGGCGCACGCCTTTAATCCCAGCACTCGGGAGGCAGAGGCAGGCGGATTTCTGAGTTCGAGGCCGGCCTGGTCTACAAAGTGAGTTTCAGGACAGCCAGGGCTATACAGAGAAACCCTGTCTCGAAAAGCCAAAAAAAAAAAAAAAAAGAGGGCTTGGGATGAAAAGTAGAACACTTATCTAGCATGTGCAGGGTCTTGTGTTAGATTTCTAGCATTGACTCCTAAAATAAAATATCGCCTTTTCGAATTTTGGGAATCATTTTGAGGTAGTTAAAAATATACTTTCAGTGATGGCTTCCCTTCTTAGCAGAAAAGATATGTCTCACACTTGCCCTACCTACTGTGTGTGTGTGTGTTTGTGTGTGTGTGTGCATGCTCCCTTCCTCCCTTCTCTGTCCACTTACATAAAAACTCAGAATGTTAAAGCTTGAACTGGGCAGTTCAGAGCATCTGTTACAGCTTACAGGGAAGGACACTGAGGCCCAGAGCTGCTATGGCTTACCCAGGGCTACCTAGTGAGCTGGTGGCAAGGCCAAGCCCCTAGTTCACCTCTGTTGTGTTCTTTCATTTGTTGCTTTTATCCATCATGGAGATGTGTTGTTCAGTGAGAAATATGTCACACAAAGCAAGTGGGGGGGTCCAGTAAGATGGCTCAGAGGGTAAAAGCTCTTCATCTACAGGAAACCTGCATAAAACTTCACATTGCAGAAGCAAGGATGTTGGTGCATCCCTTTAACACCAGCACTCAGGAAGCATAGGCAGGCAGATCTTAAAGTTGAGGCCAGCTTTGACTACTAATGGACTCTGCCTCAAAAAAACCCAAGATATAAAAATTAATCAGTTGGGGCTGGTGAGATGGCTCAGCGGGTAAGAGCACCCGACTGATCTTCCGAAGGTAATAAGTTCAAATCCCAGCATCCACATGGTGGCTCACAACCATCCATAACGAGATCTGGCGCCCTCTTCTGGGGTGTCTGAAGACAGCTACAGTGTACTTACATATAATAAATTAAAAAATAAATCTTTAAAAAAAAATAATTAATCAGTCGATAACTAGAAAGAATTCCATCTATAATGCTGCTACATCTTTACCAGGAGATGAATGGCAGCCACAAGAGAATTGGCCAGAAACCTGTGATCAGCCATTCTAGAACCCACAACTTAGCAGATTTGGGCATTAAATCTGAGTCTTGGCAAGGTGGACGAAGAGGACTATGTTTTTCTCTTCCACATGGCGTGCAGAAACTCTCACTTGCACACATAGGTCACACGTGCAGAGTAATAAAATTTTTCTATTATTTTATAAAAGGAAATCAAGGGACTTGGAAATCTACTAACAATAAACGTTTGTTCTAAACAATCCCTTTTATTCAGAGTTTGCAGTTCTCTGTTGTAGGTGACGATGCCAGCTGTTTTTCTGCGAAGTCCTTGGAGCAGTATTACGGCTGGAACATTGGGAAGAGGAGAGCTGCCGAGGTGAGGCTGCTTGCAGCCAGGTCTGCAGCCTGCACTGAAAGTCAGACACGCAGTGGAGGTGGACAAAAGGAGGCAAGCTTGCCTCTTTAGGTGGCAGAACATTGCTCAGTCAGAAGCTTCTTGCTTCTGGATCCCAGACATCTTTTGAAGGCTTGTCTCCTGTACCAGGAAAGGCATCTTATATTTTCTTTGAAAATTTTATATATTTTGGGGATGCATAGTTGGCTCAGTGATCACAGAGGACGCAGGTTCATTTCTAGCACCTAAATAGCAGTTCACAACAATCTGTAATTCCATTTCCAGGGGACCTAATGCCCTCTTTTGGCCACTTCAGACACAGGGACATGCAGGTGGTACACACAAGTACACATAAGATTAATATTTTTTAATTTGTAAGTTTCAAAATAATACTGAATTCAGAGTTTTGCAGAGTACTTACAATAGCATTGTCAAGTGCAGTTAGATCTTGAGAGAAGAACGCATGTGCCATGTAGCATCGAATTGCTTTGGAGAAAATGAAAAGTTGGTTCATGACGAGGTGAAAAGCCTTAAATGCAGACATAGAAGTTTCTATTGTATTTTGTAAACACTAAGACCAATAATAACTTTTTATTACATGTAAAATTCTTATTGTGTATGTGTACATGTGCACACATACACATTCTCACATGCGTGCCACTGCACGTCTGTGAAGGCTGGAGGACAGGAGGAATCCGTTCTCTCCTCCCATGAGATCCCTGCAAATCAGCTCGTTTGGCTTGGTGGCAGGCATCTCACCCTCTGAGCCATCTCACTGGTTCCAAAAGAAGTCCTCCCTTTGTTGCTAGAGAGTGATAAAATCTGATTTTTTTTTTTTTAGTTGCTTGGTTTATTTCAGTGCACAACTATTGATTTTAAAGTTCAAGGATTTAATTTTCGATCAAATCCTTTTTAAGTGGCAAAGGGCAATGACAGTACGAAAGGTGTTACAAGAAATCCTGGAGAAGAACCCAAGGTTCCACCACCTGACCCCCCTCAAGACCAAGCACATTGCTCACTGGTGCCGCTGCCACGGTTACACGCCACCAGACCCCGAGAGCCTGCGACACGATGGAGACTCCATTGAGGATGTGCTGACCCAGATCGACAGTGAACCAGGTACGGCCTTAATAGGTTGCCCCAGGGTTGAGCGTGTTTGCCTCCTGTCAGCCCCTACAAAACACTTGGCTTCAGTGTTCTTGCCTTCAGTTAGGGGTGAGGGAGAGCTGGTCTAGATGACAAGACCTTTCTTACCATGACACCCCAGACAGCACAGCCCTTCAGAACTACACCCAAGTGTTGAAGGCGTTGTACCCTAGCCAGGAATGATTATTGACTGCCACCTGGTAGGCATGCATTGTTCTCATGGAAGTCTCCTCCCTGAGTTACTTTGAAGACTTCCAACCCACTCTCTTTCCCTTGCTGGGTGACCTTAGGAACCCCTAGTAGGCAGGACTGGCCAGCATCCTATGGATGTGCTACTATACCCCCAAGCCTGGAGAGGGTGTTGGGGGCACACGAGAATAATCAGCAGTGTTGTAGGAAATATAGTAAAGAAACAGACAACTGCTAAAGAATGAAATTAGGGGCATGAAAACATCTGGCTGTGCCTGAAAGAATAAGAAGGGTTCAGCCATGTTCTTACAGACATCAGACTGTTCCACCCCATATAAGTAAGTCTTCTTTGCTGCAGATAGCTTCCTGGGAGCCTAGTGCTCACTGGTCTTTTCTCTCATTTCCTATGGCATATACTATCTATGCTGAGAGGGTTTGCTAGCTTCTAGATCTATGTCCTTGGTGAGCATAGACGATGTGATCACCTCCAAGTTTTACTGGTGCTCTGCATACATATAGCAGGTAATCAGAACAACAGGCAGCAGCCAGGAGCTGCTGAGCCACCACCATCGTGGTGCTCATAGGAGCCTACCTTGTACCTGGCCTAGACTTCATGTCCTGTTGTTGTTGTTGTTGTTGTTGTTGTTGTTGTTACCATTTTTTTATTAGATATTTTCTTTATTTACATTTCAAATGTTCCCCTCTGAAAGTTCCCTATCTTCTCCCCCCTACCCCTTCTCCCCAACCCACACCCACTCCAGCTTCCTGGTCCTGGCATTCCCCTGTACTGGGGCATAGAACCTTCACAGGACCAAGAGCCTCTCCTCCCATTGATGACCGACTAAGCCATCCTCAGCTACATAGGCAGCCGGAGCCATGAGTCTCTCCATGTGTTTTCTTTGATTGGTGGTTTAGTCCCAGGGAGCTCTGGGGTTACTGGTTAGTTCATATTGTTGTTCCTTCTAGGAGGCTGCAAACCCCTTCAGCTCCTTGGGTACTTTCTCTAGCTCCTTCACTGGGGACCCTGTGCTCCGTCTAATGGATGACTGTGAGCACCGACTTTTCTATTAGTCAGGCTCTGGCAGAGCCTCTCAGGAGACAGCTATATCAGTCTTCTGTCAGCAAGCTCTTGTTGGCATATGCAGTAGTATCTGGGTTTGGTGGTTGTTTATGGGATGGATCCCCAAGTGGGACAGTCTCTGGATGGTCGTTCCATCAGTCTCTGCTCCGAACTTTGTCTCTGTAACTCCTTCCATGGGTATTTTGTTCCCCCTTCTAAGAAGGATCAAAGTGTCCACACTTTGGTCTTCCTTCTTCTTGAGTTTCATGTGCGTTGTAAATTGTATTTTGGGTATTCTGAGCTTCTGGGCTAATATCCACTTATCAGTGAGTGCATATCATGTGTGTTCTTTTGTGATTGAGTTACCTCACTTAGGATGATATCCTCCAGATGCATCCATTTGCCTAAGAATTTCATAAATTCATTGTTTTTAATTGCTGAGTAGTACTCCATTGTGTAAATTTACCACATTTTCTGTATCCATTCCTCTATTGAGGGACATCTGGATTCTTTCCAGCTTCTGGCTATTATAAATAAGGCTGCTAAGAACATAGTGGAGTATGTGTCCTTATTACATGTTGGAGCATCTTCTGAGTATATGCCCAGCAGTGGTATTGCTGGATCTTCCAGTAGAACTATGTCTAATTTTCTGAGGAACTGCCAAACTGATTTCCAGAGTGATTGTACCAGCTTGCAATCCCACCAGCAATGGAGGAGTATTCCTCTTTCTCCACAGCCTCACCAGCATCTGCTGTCACCTGAGTTTTTTATCTTCGCGGTACTGACTGGTGTGAGGTGGAATCTCAGGGTTGTTTTGATTTGCATTTCCCTGATGATTAAGAATGTTGAACATTAAAGTTGGGAGCTAAGACAGTAGGATGGACCATCCAGAGACTGCCCCACTCGGGGATCCATCCCATAATCAGCACCAAACGCAGACACTGTTGCATATGCCAGCAAGATCTTACTGAAAGGACCCTGATATAGCTGTCTCTTGTGAGGCTATGCCAGTGCCTAGCAAATACAGAAGTGGATGCTCATTGTCATCTATTGGATGCAACACAGGGCCCTCAATGGAGGAGCTAGAGAAAGTACCCAAGAAGCTGAAGGGGTCTGCAACCCTACAGGTGGAACAACAATATGAACTAACCAGTACCCCCAGAGCTCGTGTCTCTAGCTGCATATGTAGCAGAAGATGGCCTAGTCGGCCATCATTGGGAAGAGAGGCCCCTTGGTCTTGAAAACTTTATATGCCGGGGCCAAGAAGTGGGAGTGGGTGGGTAGGGGAGCAGGGCGGGGGAACGGTATAGGAGACTTTCAGGATAGCATTTAAAATGTAAATGAAGAATATATCTAATAAAAAAATTGGAAAAAAAGAAAAAAAAGGATGTTGAACTTTTTTTTAGATTCTTCACAGCCATTCGGTATTCCTCCGTTGAGAATTCTTTGTTTAGCTCTGTACCCCATTTTTTAATAGGGTTATTTGGTTTTCTGGAGTCCAACTTCTTAAGTTTTTTATATATATTCGATATTAGCCCCTTATCGGATTTAAGATTGGTAAAGATGTTTTCCCAATCTGTCGGTTGCCTTTTTGTCTTATTGACAGTGTCCTTTGCCTTACAGAAAGAAGTTTTGCAATTTTATGAGGTCCCATTTGTTGATTCTCGATCTTACAGCACAAGCCATTGCTGTTCTGTTCAGGAATTTTTCCCCTGTGCCCATATCTTTGAGGTTCTTCCCCATTTCTCCTCTGTAAGTTTCAGTGTCTCTGGTTTTATGTGGAGTTCCTTGATCCACTTAGACTTGAGCTTTGTACTAGGAGATAGGAATGGATCAATTTGCATTCTTCTACATGATAATCGCCAGTTGAACCAGCACCATTTGTTGAAAATGCTGTCTTCTTTCCAGTGGATGGTTTTAGCTCCTTTGTCAAAGAACAAGTGACCTTAGGTGTGTGGGTTCATTTCTGGGTCTTCAATTCTATCCCACTGATCTACCTGTCTGTCACTGTACCTTGCAGTTTTTATCACAATTGTTCTGCAGTATAGCTTGAGGTCGGGGATGGTGGTTACACCAGAGGTTCTTTTATTGTTGAGAATATTTTTTACTATCCTAAGATTTTTGTTATTCCAGATGAATTTGAAAATTGCCCTTTCTAACTCTGTGAAGAATTGAGTTAGGATTTTGATGGGGATTGCATTGAATCTGTAGATTGCTTTCGACAAGATAGCCATTTTGACTATATTAATCCTGCCAATCCATGAGCATGGGAGATCTCTGCATCTTCTGAGATCTTCGATTTCTTTCTTCAGAGACTTGAAGTTCTTATCATATAGATCTTTCACTTCCTTAGTTAGAGTCACACCAAGGTATTTTATATTATTTGTGACTATTTTGAAGGGTGTTGTTTCCCTAATTTCTTTCTCGGCCTTTTTATCCTTTGTGTAGAGAAAGGCCACTGATTTGTTTGAGTTAATTTTATATCCAGCTACTTCACTGAAACTGTTTATCAGGTTTAGGAGTTCTCTGGTGGAATTTTTGGGGTCACTTACATATACTATCATATCATCTGCAAAGAGTGATAATTTGATTGTTTAGGTATGGTCCTTGAATTCCTGATCCTTCCAAGACTTTTATCATGAATGGGTGTTAGATTTTATGCTTTCTCATCATCTAACGAGATGATCATGTGGTTTTTGTCTTTGAGTTTGTTTATATAGTGGATTAAGTTGATGTATTTCCATATATTGAACCATCCCTGCATCCCTGGGATGAAGCCTACTTGATCGTGATGGATGATTTTTTTTTGTTGTTGTTGTTGTTGTTGTTGTTGTTTTGTTTGTTTTTTTGAGACAGGGTTTCTCTTTATAGCCCTGGCTGTCCTGGAACTCACTTTGTAGACCAGGCTGGCCTCGAACTCAGAACTCCGCCTGCCTCTGCCTCCCGAGTGCTGGTATTAAAGGCGTGTGCCACCACGCCCGGCTGGATGATTGTTTTAATGTGTTCTTGGAATCGGTTTGGGAGAATTTTTTTTCCTTTTTTTTTGGGGGGGGGGGCAGGGTTTCTCTATGTAGCCCTGGCTGTCCTGGAACTCACTCTGTAGACCAGGCTGACCTGGAACTCAGAGATCCGCCTGCCTCTGCCTCCCAAGTGCTGGGATTAAAGGCGTGTGCCACCACGCCCAGCTGGTTTGGGAGAATTTTATTGAGTATTTTTGCATATATATTCATAAGGGAAATTGGTCTGAAGTTCTCTTTGTTGGGTCTTTGTATGGTTTAGGAATCAAAGTAATTGTGGCTTCATAGAATGAATTGGGTAGAGTATCTTCTGTTTCTATTTTGTGGAATAGTTTGAGGAGTATTGGAATTAGGTCCTTCTTTGAAGGTGTGATAGAACTCTGCACTAAACCCATCAGTTCCTGGGCTTTTTTTGGTTGAGAGACTATTATTAATGACTACTTCTATTTCTTTAGAGGCTATGGGACTGTTTAGTTAGTTAATCTGATCCTGATTTAACTTTGGTACCTGGTATCTATCTAGAAAATTGTCCATTTCATCCAGGTTTTCCAGTTGTGTTGAGTATAGGCTTTTGTAGTAGGATCTGATGAGTTTTTGGATTTCCTCAGATTCTGTTGTTATGTCTCCCTTTTCATTTCTCATTTTGTTAATTAGGATACTGTCCCTGTGCCCTCTAGTTACTCTGGCTAAGGGTTTATCTATCTTCTTGATTTTCTCAAAGAACCAGCTTCTGATTTGGTTGATTCTTTGTATAGTCCTTTTTGTTTCTATTTGGTTTGATTATTTCCTGCCATCTACTCCTCTTGGGTGAATTTACTTCCTTTTGTTCGAGAGCTTTTAGGTGTACTGTCAAGCTGCTAGTGTATGCTCTCTCCAGAATCTTTTTGGAGACACTCAGAGCTATGAGTTTTCCTCTTAGGAATGCTTTCATTGTGTCCCATAAGTTTGAATATTTTGTGGCTTCATTTTCATTAAACTCTAAAATGTCTTTAATATCTTTATTTCTTCCTTGATCAAGTTATCATTGAGTAGAGTGTTGTTTAGCTTCCACATATATGCGGGTTTTCTATTATTTATGTTGTTATTAAAGATCAGCCTTCACCTGTGGTGATCTGATAGGATGCATGGGATTATTTCAATATTTTTGTATCTGTTGAGGCCTGTTTTGTGACCGATTATATAGTCAGTTTTGGAGAAGTACCATGAGGTACTGAGAAAAAGGTATATCCTTTTGTTTTAGGATAAAATGTTCTATAGATATTAGTTAAATCCATTTGTTCCATAACTTCTGTTAGTTTCACTGTGTCTCTGTTTAGTTTCTGTTTCTAGGACCTGTCCATTGATGAGAGTGGCGTGTTGACGTCTCCCACTATTACTGTGTGTGGTGCAATGTGTGTTTTGAGCTTTACTAAAGTTTCTTTAATGAATGTGAATGCCTTTGCATTTGGAGCATAGATGTTCCGAATTGAGAGTTCATCTTGGTTAATTTTACCTTTGATGAGTATGGAATGTCCCTCCTCATGTTTTTTGATAACTTTAGGTCGAAAATCGAATGGCTACTCCAGCTTGTTTCTTTGGACCATTTGCTTGGAAAATTGTTTTTCAGCCTTTTACTCTAAGGTAGTGTCTGTCTTTGTCACTGAGGTGGGTTTCCTGTATGCAGCAAAATGTTGGGTCCTGTTTACATAACCAGTCTGTTAGTCTGTGTCTTTTTATTGGGGAATTATTATATCTCATTGATGTTGAGATATTAAGGAAAAGTCGTTGCTTCCTTTTATTTTTGTTGTTAGAGTTGGAATTTTGGTCATGTAGTTATCTTTTAGGTTTGTTGAAAGATTACTTTCTTACTTTTTCTAGAGCGTAGTTTCCCTCCTAGTGTTGGAGTTTTCCCTTTATTATCCTTTGAAGGGCTGGATTTGTGGAAAGATATTATGTAAATTTTGTTTTATCATGGAATACCTTGGTTTCTCCATCTATGATAATTGAGAGTTTTGCTGGGTATAGTAGCCTGGGCTGGCATTTGTGCTCTCTTAAGGTCTGTATGCTTAGGATCTTCTGGCTTTCATAGTCTCTGGTGAGAAGTCTGGTGTAATTCTGATAGGTCTGCCTTTATATGTTACTTGACCTTTTTCCTTTATTGCTTTTAATATTCTCTTTGTTTTGTGCATTTGGTGTTTTGACTGTTATGTGATGAAAAGAATTTCTTTTCTGGTCCAAACTATTTGGAGTTCTGTAGGCTTCTTGTATGTTCATGGGCATCTCTTTCTTTAGGTTAGGGAAGTTTTCTTCTGTAATTTTGTTGAAGATATTACTGGCCCTTTAAGTTGGGGGTCTTCACTCTCTTCTATACCTATTTTCCTTAGGTTTGGTCTTCTCATTGTGTCCTGGATTTCCTGGATGTTTTGGGTTAGTATATGCATTTCGCATTTTCTTTGATTGTTGTGTCAGTGTTTTCTATGGCATCCTCTGCACCTGAGATTCTCTCTTCTGTCTCTTGTATTCTGTTTGTTATGCTTGCATCTATGGCTCCTGACTTCTTTCCTAGGTTTTCTATTTCCAGAGTTGCCTCCCTTTGTGATTTCTTTATTGTTTCTACTTCCATTTTTAGATCCTGGATGGTTTTGTTCAATTCTTTCATCTATTTGGATGTGTTCTCCTGTATTTCTTTAAGGGAGTTATTTATGTCCTTCATATAGTCCTCCATCATTATCATGAGAAGTGACTTTAGATCCATATCTTGTTTTTCTGGTGTGATGGTGTATCCAGGACTTGCTATAGTGGGAGAGTTGGGTTCTGATGATGTCAAGTAACCTTGGTTTCTGTTGCTTCTGTTCTTAAGCTTGCCTCCTGCCATCTGATTATCTTAAGTGCCCCCTGTCCTGGATATATCTGATTGGAGCCTGTCCTTCCTATAATCCCAGTTGAGTCAGAACTTCTCAGAGTCCAGCTTTCTGTGTGATCCTATGATTCTGGAATTCTGTGATGCTGAGATTCTGGGTGTATCAGAGTTCTTGGCAGTCAAGCTTCCTTTGAGAACCTGAGATCCTCGTGTGACTAAGCTCCTGGCATCCTAAGATTTTTGGCGTGGTGGCTCCTCTGGGCACCGTGGGGCTGTCTGCTGAGTTTGAAACCAAGGTAGACCAGTGCCTCCCGGAAGGAACCAGAGCCACTGATCCGATGTGGTTCCTGTGTCCATGCTCCAGCTAGCCCAAGGCACCCCCGGTTCTGTTGGAACAGATGTTGTGTTCCACTCAACAGTGATCCTAAGATCCTGGACATGCTAGGGAGCCTGTGGAGTGCAAAGTCCTCTGGAGACTGTGGGACTGTCTGCCAAGTTCGGGCCCAAGGTGGCCCGTTGTTGGTGCCACCCAGGACGAACCCAAGCCACTCTCGTGTCCTTCTTTGTAAAAGCATATGGACATGGCTTTATTTTCCTTACACTCTACAACCCTTTGAAGGCTGTGTGCACTACCATGGCAACAGTGAGGCAGGAATGTTTTGTTTTGTTTTTTCTTATTTGAAGTGAGAAGTCTCAAGTACCCCAAGCTTCCCCAGAGCTCACTGTGTAGCTATAGATGACCTTGTACATTTGATCCTCCTGCCTCTGCCTCCTTGAGTGCTACACCTAGTTGATGCGGTGCTGCTAATCACCACCTGAGCCACACCCCAGCTTCAATGGGAATGGCTTTATGTTCCTCACCGTACATTTCTTAAGGTTTCCATCTTTAAAAAATAAAAAAGGGCTGGGCGTGGTGGCGCATGCCTTTAATCCCAGCACTTGGGAGGCAGAGGCAGACAGATTTCTGAGTTTGAGGCCAGCCTGTTCTACAGAGTGAGTTCCAGGATAGCCAGGGCTACATAGAGAAACTATGTCTCGAAAAAAGAAAAAAAAAAAAAAATGAAGAAAATCAATGTAATGATTCAGAAAGTGGTGGGGCTGTGGCCTAGTTTTCTAGTACTGGAATCGATTAATTAGTGTCTTTGGCCCTAATGGCAGATAGGATGCACTTGGAATAGGACATGTGTCTGCTTTTCTGCTTTATGAGGCACTGGTTCCCATGACAGATCCATAGAGTTAGCTCCCTGCCGACTCTGCCTTCCTCAGACTGGGGTCACCCCAGCTGTCACAGACTGGGGTCCTTGTCTGCTCTCACCCCAGCTGTCACAGACTGCCTCCTCTTATCTAGAGTGCCTGTCATCCTTCTCCACTGCTGATGACCTCTGCCGGAAGCTGGAGGATCTGCAGCAGTTCCAGAAAAGGGAGCCTGAGAACGATGAAGAAGTGGATATCCTCAGCCTGTCAGAGCCACTGAAGACAAACATTAAAAAGGAGCAGGAAGAAAAGCAGGAAGAAATGAGGTTCTACCTGCCACCAACCCCAGACGCTGCATTTGTCGGTGACATTACACAGAAGGTGGGAGGCTAAGGCTGTGGTACTACTGTCAGATCACACACCAGACATTCTACCTCATGAGCTTAGACACCAGTCTGCCCAGTTGACATGTGATTGACTTTTGCCCATAAATTGTGTTCCCACTCTCACATGAAAAATGATGGTGTATTGAACATGGCTATAGAGCAGAGGAGGAGTCACAGAGGCTCCTGGGCTTTTTTTCTCATCTGCTTCAGATGAAGTGCTTCTCCTTCATGAAGCATATTGTAATATTTTCAGGTCATACTTGAATGAGCAACCCCCGTCCATCCCATACTGTCAACTCCCCAGCCCTCTCCACCCCAAGGCTTGTGTTACCTTGTTACTTGGGAGAGAGCTATGAAACCCAATGAATCCTAGCAGTTCTTTAGTAGCCGCCTCTGCTGGCTGGATCCAAGGAGAAAGGCAGTGTTCGCTCCCACCCACACACACAGGGTACACAGGGGAAGCAGAATAGGGAGGTTCTCAAGGGCTTTTCTTTGCTTCCTGTAAAAATGGCCCCAGAGTCTTGATTTTAGGCCTTCCGAAATATTGCTTGCACTATTATGAATTCTTGGGAGATTCCGTTGTTTCGTGATAAGATATTTGGGGGGTAAAAGCATAATTACATGTTGTCCAGAGTGGTTAGAGAACCCTTCTTCCAGCCAGGGGCCTGTGTGTACCAGAGAAGTTCATTTGTTTGGGGAAAGGCTTGTTTCTGTTGTTGATGGGACAAATAGCCTTCTTCTGCTCTTCCAGATTGGAATCACCCTGCAGCCTGTGGCCCTGCACAGGAACATATATGCCTCAGTGGTAGAGGACATGATCTTAAAGGTAGGTACCTGGTGGCACTGTGACCAAGGCTGGCCAGTTTGCATTCCAGGGCCTATGAGTAAGGGGCAGAAGGGGAACAGAGAGGATGATGTTGAAATCCCTTGTCTTACATAGGGTTTATGTTTCCTTTCTTTTCTGTTTATGCAGTTGTGTTCTGTCTAAGAATTGAAGGGTTTGTGGTGTTGAGGATAGAACCCAGGGTCTCATACATGCCAGGCAGGTGGTCTACCATGGAGTCCCCTGGCTCCCACAGCTGTCAACATCTTTTTAGTGTTATTTCTTATGTTTATTAAGAAGTATCCTACTGTGAGAAGTAGCTGTGCTCTTATGATAGACAGGGAGGAAACAGAATCTTGGGTTGTCCCTGCTTCTCACAACAGAGAAACAGCCACTACTGTTCTGCCCCTGGGCAAAGGGAAAGATACAGTCTCCGTGCCTGGCCTGGCCCTTACCTCAGCTGGTCTTTTCCATTCTGCATCCCTTCAAAGGGGAATCTTCAGTAGAGCCCTTACTCAACACCCTGCTTTAGAAAACTGTCTAGTTAATAAAAACCACTTAGTCCAATTTCTGATTTCCCTACATCATGACCTCTAAACAAACAAAGTTCAATTTCTCTTGAGAACTTTGTAATAATTATCTGTCAATCATTTCAAAAGTTTGGGTAAAAAATGAGGTCAGCTGTATCTCTCCCACTAGTGAGCAGGTTGCTCCTCTGTCAACACCAGTCTTCTATTCTAGGCCACGGAACAGCTGGTGAGTGACATCCTGAGACAGGCACTGGCAGTTGGATACCAGACAGCATCTCCCAACAGGTACTGGTGCTGATAGTGGAGGCTGAGTGGGTCAGTTAACTCTTGAAGATGCTTGTTTTCTCCATAAGTCAGTGCAGTAGGAAATAGAGTAGGCTGCGCTTGGGACGTTAGAGCCTGACAGACTGAGAGAACCTCTTGGCTTGAAAGCCTAGCTGTACCCTCCCAGCTATTACTTCATAGACATGCAGATCTGTTGTATCACAGGGTAGAGCAGGCAGCAGGCTTTCATATTAAAGACAGTAACCATTCATGTGGCGGATTCTGGGGTCGAGATTGATAAATACTACCTAAGGTGTGGGTCATAACAAGCTCTGTGGAAACTAAGAAACTGGGAAACTAAGCTCTGACAGGGAGTTGTCTCCACTGCCCTGGACCACAGGCCCCATAGTCAGGTTGCTTTCATAGCTGCGAACCCTTGAGCTCACTGCCACCTCTTCCCTGAGCATCCAACTCGGGAGTGGGATGCACAGATCCGGCTTTAAAAGAGATGTGGTTCTCATCCTTTCCCTCCTGCTCAAAACAGGGTAGCCCCCCTCTGTATGGAAGGTTACCCTGACATTGTAACACAGTACCTCAGGTCATAGGGCAACAAATGAGGATATTAGGTCAGACATACACAGATAACATAGAGGTCTTGAGTAAATGAGGAGGAGGGGGAGGAAGAAGAGGGGGAAGAAGAAGGAGAGGAGGTAGTAGCAGCAGCAGCAGCAGTTATAATAATTTAAAAAGTTGGAATAAAAATTTCCAGGTCTCACCCTGCTTGAAAAGCAGGAGCCATGCTTTCTCTGTTCCTGACTGAAGATGTAGCAAACTGGGTGGTTTGAATGAGAGCGTGTAACGCCACGCTTGGCTGGCCAGGACTCTGTCTCCCATCCTCTGAGATAAGAGATGAGTCTATATCATTATGGTGCTTTGAAACAAACTTTAATATGCTAAGACTTAGATGCACACCAGTCTCCTCTGTCTATATCCTCTTTCTTTTCTGTCAGCTAATCATTTGGCCAGCAAACTTACATTGACCAGAAAGTAAGATTGAGTCCTGGGTAGGACTCTAGATGGAGAGGAATTCATAAGTGTGAGAGAGACTGGCCTGAAGCCTTTGCCATCACCTCTTTCTATAAGAGAACAGTCCCTTCAGTATATTAACTGACTTAAATTATTCCTGAATGCATTTGACAAATTATACCTAATTATACTTTTGGGTTGTTTGTTTGTTTGTTTGGACTAGGATTCCCAAAGAAATTACAGTGAGTAATATTCATCAGGCCATTTGCAACATTCCTTTTCTGGATTTTCTTACAAACAAACACATGGGGAGACTGAATGAGGATCAGTGAACACAGTGAAGAGATCCCTGAAAAGCAGGAGAGAGGCTGTCTGCAGTGCGCAAACTGCGACCCTTGTGTTTGAGGAAAGCTGGTGTTTTCTGTGTTGGAATGCCATGATTACCAGACCATTCCTTCCATCTAACTGCGTGTTACACAAGGGCACAGAGTCCCAGGTGCCCCCCTTTTCAGACAGAGTTGTTTCCCAGTTCTGGAGGGAAGCTGAATGGACACGGCTTTGTCAGTCTGCGTTTCTTTACTCCCACAAGGCTCTGCAGGGTCTTGGTGTGAGACAAGGAACATGCACAGGATGCTTGTTCCCTCTGTGGACTGTGCATGGGTTCACCTGCGGCCTGCTTTTCAGAAGGCAAAAATAAGCCCGGCGGCATGCTGGGCTGGGGAACTCTGAAGAAGAATAGCAACAAGTACCTTCTCCCACCTTGCCTCTGCGTAGGAGGGCTGCACTCTTGGCCAGTGTGAGTCAGCTACAGAGAAGGTAATACACCATGCGGGAGGAGGCCAAGGAGGCCGCGGTGAGTCTCTTCCCTGGAACCATGACGCTAGTGCTGTGACAGCCTGTGTCACAGCAGTGTTGAGGGGTCCCAGAAGAGTTCAGAAGGCATCAGGCCTGTGCCGTGTAACCCAGGGACTACAAGTGTTAGTGTGGGTATCAACCTCAAAGTCAGGCACTTGAGCCATGTGTGGTCCTCCTATTCATATGGGCTTCAAAAGCTCCTGCCACTGCCTCCTGTCAAGGGGATGGAGGCAGCCTCAGTGCAGACCTTACTAGGATTGTCCTCTTGGTGGACTGGAGTCCTGTCCTCTGCCAAAGAGTTTTACCAAGATGAAAAGGGTTGAAACACCTGTGAGTGCCTTACATGGGAAGAACTGCTCTAACCCACTGTGCTAATGCTTGGGAGCGGAGCACCGCTACACTGTGTGCACACACTGGGGACTCCCCAGTCCTCCTGACTATTATGGGGACACAGGAAAGACCTCAGCCTCAGTTGTAAACCTGCTCTTTGTCTGCTCAAAGGAAACTTGAAATATCTGAGTAAAAGTCAAAGAAACCCAGCTAAGTAAGCACCATAAAGCCTGTTGTCTCAGGTCCTGCAGGTAGATGTGTGAGTCAGGAAACACTGCAGGGAAACAGACCTTTCCTCTGTACCTGAGAGCTGCAGGTACCAAGGGATCTCCCATGCAGGGACCGGGCAAGCACAGCTTACAGTATAGTTGGGTATATAAGGTCTATGGACCATATGCTGACACATATTTGTTCAGAAGTGGACAGAGACTTACATGGTAGAGTATCCCAATGAGAGCAGATTCATTTGTTGTGATAAAAACCTAAAGAAATTACTTTTTTGCTAAAAACAAAAATCAAATGATTTAACAGTTTCCGTGTATGTTAAACTTTCAAGTGTTTTTTTTTAATCATAATGTGTAATAATTGTGTATCGTTTTGTCTACAATAAAATGTTTAGTATTTGCAATGGGTTTTCTGAGCTGGAAGCACCTACTTAGATGGGCTTATTGGGAGGGGGCTGTGGTATGGGTCTTTGTAAGTTTACATTGATATCTCTCCTTCCCTTAAAAAAAAAAGAAAAGAAAAGAGAAGATGCAACCATGCACTATAAAAGGACCACAATTACATTCAGGTCACTTACAAAAATAGAAGATGCTTTACTTGGTGACCATGAGCATAATTATTTCATACAAGCAATTTGGGGTAAAGGAAAATGAACAAATGGTTTCAGTTTCTCAAAAAAGCAGACCCTTTGTCTAACAAGCTAGTTTATCCGGTGAAATAAAGTTGGTCTGTGCTAAGGTCTGAATCACTCCTAGGATGCAAGTCTTATAAGCAAGTATGTAACAGTGCAGACACCCCAGAACTAAAGGCTCTGAAATCTGTGACTTTCACAGGGAGTTTCTGTGAAGAGGCACTAGGGATACAGTCCACAGAGGTAGCTGGCTGGGAAGCAGCAAAGCAGAGCCCTGGAGAGTAAGGCTAGCTGGGAGCACAGGTCAGTGTGGGTGCTGACAGGGCCCTGGGCTGCAGGTAGCATACCCTATCCAATAGAAGAAGCCAGAAGTCCTCAGAGCATGGAGAGGTAAGACCTTCCTTCAGCATGTTAATGGACTTTCAGGCTTTCTGATTAGTTGACCTTGTAATCAGGTGGACACATACTTGATTGAGGCAGTTCCCACATTGGTCACTGTGGTTATGGAATAACTAATATTCAATACTCTTTCTCAAATTAACAGATTAAACTGCTCTTTATTTTTCAAAACTTACAGAATATAAAAGTTATTAAATTTTATAGGAATTTTAGCAGGTATGATAAGGTATTTTTAAAAATTTGGGCTGGAGAGATGGCTCAGTTGAAATGCATGCAGTACCTGAGTTCAGTCACCAGAACCCACATAAAAATGGCAGGCATGGTGGTGCACACTTAAAATCTGAGCACTGGAGAGGCAGAGATGGGCAGATCACTTGAGGCTTGCTATACCGGCAGCCTAAGCTACTTGGCAAGCTCTGGGCCAGTGGGAAAAATGAAGGATACTCTGAGTTGTCCTCTGTCCTCTACACATGTGCCTGTACATACATGAACACACATCCCCATACATACAGGAATACACACGTACATGTACCTACATATATGCCATATGCATACTCCCTTCTCAGAGATGAGCCCTGCTCATCCTCCAGTGTATTTTTCTGGTCCTTGTGCACATTGTGTATAAGGTGGAATCAGGACTAAGAGAACAAGGCTGACCTTGGCCTTGGTGGCTTCTTGGTTGCTCGTGGAACCATGTGACCATACTCAGCTCTGCAATGAGGAGGGACTTCCTAAGAGCAGGTTTTCATTTCTCATGAGGACTGGTGAGGAGAGCTCTGTGGCACACTGCTGAGGTCATGCATCTCTACACCAAGAGTGAATGCAGGGGCTGGGGGTATGTGGTGTGGTCGCTAGCAGTGTACAGCTGGAGGTTTTTAGCTGGGGCATGCCAGTGGCTACAGCAGGACCAAGAAGAGTTAAAGTGGAAAGGACAATTGAGGAGCCATGCTTGACTGACTTTCCAGAGGATGTTCTAGCAAGCCAGCAGGGTATATAGGTGATAGCAGCCTCACTTTCAGGTGCAGAGGTGGAAGTGGCCCCTGTCCCACTTAAGGATACAGGAGAGCTGAAGTGGGAAGAAGGTAACACCTGCAACGCTTGGAGGCATCTGCAACCCTGAGCTCAAGGATTTTGGCGAAGTTACTGGGAGGCCACGGGGATGGGAAAGAATATGCCTGTGTTTATAACAAGTTGCTGCGGCACATTTTTGCATTTTAGTAAATTGTTAATCTGCCCAGCAGGCAATCGTTTCTCTCTTAGGAACACTGAGCATGCAAGCTGAGGAATCTAGAGGAACAGGATCCTTGGCATATGCATATGGTGGGTAAAGAGGGAGGCTGGGCCTGCTAGCACCTCTGAGGGGATGCTGTGTGGGAGGTCTGAGCTGCTTCCTCAGCCATGGCTTTGAAACACCATCAGAACCAGCTGCTCCCATGGGGAGAGCCTGGGAAGAAAGGAAACCACAAGGAAGTCCTTATAGTCCTTACCGAACACCGTGCCAAACCTCTCGGACATAGGCTCTTTCCAGTGTTTGAAGGGGTGTGCAAAGGGGAATGGGCTTGTTCCACACAGACGTGCTGGCTGGAATTTATGGAAATGAGTTTTCCAAAGACAGGAAGAGTTATCCCCGCAGCAGGGTAGTGAGTAGCTAGCCAGAGTTGGGGAGCGTAAAGCTCTATCTATAGGAGATGCTCTCCAGATGCTTCCAGCTCCTCATGAGGATGCAGGGTAGCCCCTTCTAGTCCTTGTGTTGAGGGGGGGACGACTGAAATTAGTAAAACGGGGTTCAGCCTCTAGAAGCATGGGGTGAATGCCATTCATGCTGTCAACGTTCCACTCACCCTAGGAATTGTTTCCTTGAAACAGGGTCATCTTAGCTATAAAAAAAATTACATTTTTGAGATTGAAGACATGGATGATCTCCCTGGACACACATCACTACCATGAGAGTTTGTGTGCGAGTGATTATATATTAAAACACACACACACACACACAAACCCCCTAAAGGTTTTTGTTGTTTTGAAATTGGGTATGTAGCCCTGGCTCTCCCGGAACTTGCTATATAGACCAGGAAGGCAATGAGTTCAGAGATCCTTCTGCCTCTGCCTCTAGAATGCTGGGATTAAAGGCATTACTCCTGGCAACCTAAGATTGATTTCCCCCACCCCCTTTTGCTTTGCTGCAGGGTTTCTCTGTGTAGCTCTGGTGCAGACCAAGCTGGTCTTAGACTCACAGAGATCAGCCTTTGTCTCCCTCCATTGGAATTAAAGGCATGTGCCACCACTGCTGAGCTAAATTTCTTAATGGTAAGCGCGTGGGTCACTGCAAAGAGATGAGGATACTGCCTGGATACTACCACACATCATCAAAAATAAATAAATAATAACATGCATCTTGGGGAAATCATCCAAAGTGTGAAACCAACCTACCAAGGACTTGATAGTGTGCACATCCAACCTACCAAGGACTTGATAGTGTGCACATCCAACCTACCAAGGACTTGATAGCGTGCACATCCGACCTACCAAGGACTTGATAGTGTGCACATCCAACCTACCAAGGACTTGATAGTGTGCACATCCAACCTACCAAGGACTTGATAGTGTGCACATCCAACCTACCAAGGACTTGATAGTGTGCACATCCGACCTACCAAGGACTTGATAGTGTGCACATCCGACCTACCAAGGACTTGATAGTGTGCACATTTCTTAGTCTGGAGCTGTTCAGGTCACAGCTGAATTGATGAACTGATTTAACAACTGAAGAAGGATGTCAAATGGCAATTTAGAAGACAAGAGGACAGATGGGGAGGCTGAGTGCAGCTGGTGGTTTCCTGTCCCTTTGCCTCCACACCACACATGCCCAGAGCCAGCAAGCAACCATACTGCTGTAAGCAAAGGAGCAGGCCAGGACTCTGCCTGGTAGGTCTGGCTGTGCTCGGCTTTCCCGACCCTGGTTTCCGCTGGTCACACATTGAGAGTCTGAGGAGCTGATGTCTGAAAGATGGCTGAGGGATTGGGTGCGAATTTCCTCACCTCTGGCACCTGAAAAGGAAGTGGGGCAGTATTAGGGCTTTTTCCTCACCTTACCCCTTGCAGCACCTCACAGTGGAAGTTAGCAGAGTGAGCTGTGTCCCGGGGAACATGAGCCTCTTCTGCTTCCCTTTGCCCTTTAGTTGGGGTGAAGGTGCTAAGTAGTCCTGCAGTGCTAGAAGGAACCCAGAGCCTCACACAGGACATGCCCTTGCTATACCACAGAGCAGTGCTTGAGTCAATTTGATTTTAGTATTTCCACAGAGAACAGGGGTATACTGAGGATAGAAGTTAGGGGCGTGTATACAGCCTACCACTGAGCTACATTCCCTCCCTTGAAAGTCACTAGCCCTAGTAGTAGTCAGGGCACAGGCTGGAGGAGGACAGACACTGCTCACTAGGGAGGCCAAAGATACCACTTAGCCAATGGCAGAGGGGCTTTTCTGCTCTTAGGTACATTTTGTTGGACGTTCCTGACCTGACTCCTAAACCTTACCCTGGAGAATAGGCACCTGTCTTCCCACCTGCAGGCTGACCTGGAAGCTGGCCCCAGGGCTGGGGTCCCATCCGGAGCTGTGAGTTGTGACGACTCTGGCTGGTTTTGCCTTTGTGGATCTTGAGGGCTTCACTCCAGTCCATGCTTGGAATTCCTGTCTGCAACAGAATACAATCACAACCTTGTACAGGGTCATTTCCTGCACCCTAGCATCTTTAAAGAAGCCCTAATCACTGGTGGTCTGCTTCAGTTTCTAATGATGCTTTATCCTTCCTCACAAGCAGGACCAGATGCACCAGTTGCTTCAAGCAGATGGACCACCTTAGGAAGAGTTGCTCTTCCGTTCTGAAACCTCAGCCACCCAAGCTCAGGAAAGCAATGGCAGGAAGCCAACTTGGGAGAAAGAGAAGGCTTAGCTATACCCATTGGTCAGGGCTCACATGATGGAAGGAAAGAACCAAGTCCCATGGGTCTTCTGATCTCCACATGTGTGTCGTGATATGTGCACATGATATACATGTACATACACAGGCACAACAAATGTAAAACAACCCAAAAACTCTTTAGTAACTCACAGGGTTAGATAAATGACTTAGCAGTCATGTGTCTACTCCTCTTGCAAAGGGCTACAGTTGAGTGCCCAGCACATCATCTCACAATCACCAGGAACTCCAGCTTCACCCCTGAAGCCCTCTTCTGGCTTGTTAGGAACCTGCCCTCACATGCACAATCAGAAATACACATGACTTTTTTTTTTTTTTTTTTTTTTTTCGAGACAGGGTTTCTCTGTATAGCTCTGGCTGTCCTGGAACTCACTCTGTAGACCAGGCTGGCCTCGAACTCAGAAATCCGCCTGCCTTTGCCTCCGAGTGCTGGGATTAAAGGCGTGCGCCACCACGCCCAGCTGCACATGACTTTTAAAAGTAAAACAAAATCTCTTTTAAAATATCTTTGAAAAGAGAGTTACAGTAGCCATCTCAAAACAAAAACCTCCAAGCTGGTCTGCAGTCTGAGCACCCATGGGCCACTTCACTGGAGGGAAAGAACTGGCTAACCCAGCCCCCTGTCACTTAAAAGGCTCAATTCTACTCCTGGGGACCTCTTAATCTTGTCAATGACCCTACTAAAGAGTAAACTCAGCAAGGCCATTGTGTTGTGTCATACCCACCCATCTCCCATGACTACAGGCACAGGGCTCAGCCAGCCAGGGCCAGTGCCTGCCTGTGCTAGGCCCTTCCCCTACACTGGCCCTGAAAACAAGGGAGTCTTTTCTTGGCAGCATCAGAGCTGATCCTCATTGGGCAGGCAGATGGCATGGGCATGGGAAGCTGTTGCCTGCTGCGGTCAACACTGAGATTTGGGTGTAAAGAAGAGCTGAGCCTGGGCCTGTCCTCATTTTTGCTTCCAATGCGTCAAGGTTCTAAGGACCAGCTGTCTAAACCTTTTGCTGTTCTCTTTCTCCTGGGAAGACAGGGCATCCCCCTGAGCATGCCCTTCTGTCCCCAGCTATCTCTGAGCTGTGCTCCAAGCAGCCTAAGCCAGCTGCTCTGAGGTGACAGCAGGGGGCTCAAAGCAGGAAGAATAGTAGTCCCTGGGGTATTGCAGGAGATGCTCCAGCCAAGAGGGCTTGTGATGGAATAGAAAAGTGACATCAGAGGTAGAATTACCAGAGCCTTGGATACTCATGGAAAACTATGAGTAAGGTGGACTATAGCTTACGCCAAAATGAATGAAAGAATACAAGCCTCGCTGTACTCCTTAAAAAGCATCAAGGGCTTAATATGTAGCCTTGACCGCCTGGAACTTGCTATGTAAACCAGAGCTGACCTTGTACTCCTAGAGATCCACCTGCCTCTACCTCCCAAGTGCTAGGATTAAAGGTGTGCACAACCATGCCCAGGTCCACTTTCCCCCCACCCCCATCATTCATGTGGTGAAAGCCTCAAAAGAATTATGGAAGCACTGTTCTGGGAGGAGCTAGCCAGCTAGAGAGCTCCAAGACAGCTCCTATGCCTATCTGGCCAGGCAAATAGGGCAGACCACTCCTTCCATGACAACCAGAGGCCAAGTGAAGCAGGACCTGTTAGCAGGCAGAGATGGAAGCCTAAGGGGTCCATAGCACTTAAAGACTGAAGACCAGGAATGGCCACAAACCTAATCTATTACTTTAGGGTCTCTAAATTGTTTTCTGAATGCCTGTAGCAGTTCACTTGGGTGAAGTATATCTTACAAGATGAAAGGTAGGATGGGATTACTCCAGCCTCTGGAGTCCCAGAGGCCAGAGAGTTTAGTGCTGAGGAAGATCAGTAGTTATCCTAGGCTGGTCTTGGGGGTGAGTGAGGACTGGTCAGCCAGGCTCTTAGTATTCCAGCTCTCCAAGGAAGGAAACTGTTCAAAGGCAGAGTTTACACTTGGAAAAGCAAGCCCCCATCTGTCGGTGATTTTCCACGGCTGACTTCAAGACTCAATTTGAGAAACTGTCTCCGAGGAGGTGGCCAACGACGATCTGTATAAACCATTTTAGGGAAGGACTACAAAATTGGTGCCTGAGTCCCACTCCTTTCTGTGCTGTTCAGAGCTATGTGTTTTGAACTAGCTCAATTCCTCATTTGTGGAGGAACAGCAATAACAGACCATCATGTTAAGGGGAGAGCAGTAGCCAGCACCTTACCATCAACAGAGCTTGGAAGACCCTACAAGGACATTCAGCAGGGCCATGTGCTCCATGTGGGTAAAACAGCTTCTCATAACCAGCCATGATTTTCTGGAATATTTCCCCATGAAGTGGGGGTTGTACCAACATCCCCAGGCCACTAAATAGTTATGAAAGGTGGCTTCCTTTCTTCCCTGCAAGCCCAACCAATTGTTTGACGGCTAGATTCTCAAGCTATTGAGGAGTAATGCACAGGCAGGCCCACTGGAAGGACCATGAACATTCAGACCTCTCCTGCAGAGGATTCAGGTTCCTAACATTGGCAGTCAGTAAGCCTGTCTGCCCTGCCACTAGCAATGCCAGCTCCACTTGAGTCCATGAACACAAGGCCTTGCCCTGCACCACACACACACCCATTAAGTAACTTAAGGAACAGAGCCTTAAGGTGGAACCTGTCCTGCACTTTGCCTCTTTGACATGCGTGCGTTTGAGATTCACCATCTGTACCTGTAGGGCTTCATGGTGTCCCATCCTATGACAGACGCATAACTAGTGCATCCCCAATATCAGGACAACAGGGCTGTGACCATCTATCTGTACAATGTCCCCATGTGCCATTTTTATTATGTTTTAAGTTTTATTTTTAATTATGTGTATGTGTGTGTCTCTCTCTTGAGTGTGGGTATGTGCAGTGAGTGTGGATACTCCAGAGGCCAGAGGTGTCAGATCTTGAAGATGGAGTTACACACAATTGTGAGATGCCTGTCTTGAATGCTGGAACTGAACTCCCATCCCATGGAAGAGCACTGTACTCTCTTAATCACTGAGCCACCTCTCCAGCCCCATGGACCTTTTAGTCCTGAGCTCCTATCCCACCTTCAAGGAATCTAGACGACAGAATTCCTAAAATATTTAAACACCTGTAACAAATATGTAGTAGTGTTCTAAATAGTCCCAAACTGGGCATCACAGATGAGACAAAAATAAAAGGGCTTATGCCTATGGCTGTATGCCTAACAAAGTACTAACATACAGTACGGTTATTAACATTCAGAAAATCTATCTATGGTCAAACATTACATTAGGTTTTAAAAAAATAACAATGTAGTAATAATATGTGAGCCTGACAACCCGAGATGGATCCCTGGAATCCACGGCAGAAGGGGAAGAGGAGTGACTTTCTAAAGTTGTCTTCTGATCTGTTCACTCCTCCTCTCTTGCCCCCTCTCCACACTAATATATATTAAATATTTTTTAAAACACCGCAACAGCAAGAATAAGATAGTGGAGGAAACCGAATGTGTATGCGTTTCATTGTATACTAAGAATTAGGAAGATCCATCTGTTTGGGAGGGGAGGCGTGAGGGTGTTAAGGCAGTATTTGTTAATTTTATTTCTAATTTCCCCATTATGAGCATTCATTACTCTTCTATGTAGAAAGAGGAGGCAAGAAGTCCTCAGTTGTCCAAAGCTGTTAAGGGTTGCAAAGGACCTTCCTTCAGTGGGATCTTGAACAGTGCAGGCACTGGCCCTGGGCACGGCGTGGGGCGTAGGATGAGGGGCTGTGCACCGCCCTCTTTGCTCACCCCACAGAAGTTTTAAAAAGAACAATCTGAGACCGAAGGAGGAGGAATCGAAATCTAGGGAAGGGGGACTCCCTTGCGAGGTGAGGTGCGCTCATCCTGGGTCCCAGGGTAGGGAGCAGTCGGGATCACAAGGCGATGCCTGCTGTGTCAGGAGACCAAAGAGACGACCCCGAAGCTCCCCTGTCACTCTCCAGATCCTGTAGTATTTAGCCTTCGTGCTCTCCCCGCCCCCACCCCGTTTCGGGGCTCTTTTTCCTCCCACCGCAGGTCGAGATTCGAAGCATTCCTCTGCCGCAGCCAGCTACCCACCTATAAGACGTGGTCGCTACTACAGCTGCGTCCGCGTCCCCGACCGGCAGCACGTAGACCGTCCTGATGGGGGGCGCCGAGGACTGGCCTCTGCGGCCGCCCGGCCCCGGTGGGCGCTCTTGAGCCGCATCCCGGGACCCGGCGCGTGCGGTTCGCACACCGAAATCGCGCTGGTACTGGGTGAGCGGCACAGCGCGACTGGACTCCCGCGCGCCTGCGACCGACGGGTTCCCGCGCGAGACGCTGCAGTCTGCGCCCGGCTCCTCGCTCCCGGGGTCCGAGTAACCATGCAGAGTCAGCGGCACCGCTACGTCCGAGCGGTCCAGCTGGTTCCATCGCCGGGCCAGGCAGCACAGCCGGCTGATGCAGGGCCACGCCATGCCGCTCGGCCGCGCGCCTGCGACGCGCGCGCGCGCGCACTACCCCACTGCCCCCGCGCAACCCTGAGCCCCGCAAGGACGGCCTGCGGGGAGTCCTAAACCCAGAGTTCCCCCGAATGTGAGCTCAGAAATCAGACCTGGGCTTCACCGAGAGCGAGGCCGGAGGGAGGCATTTCCTCACCGTCACTAAGCCTGCTACTTTTTTTTTTTTAAAGGAACAATCAATCCATCAAGAAGGCTCTGGCGGCAGGACCAGAGAACTCTGTTGGTATTTGTGGACACGGGTGGCTGCAAAATAGAGTTAAATTGTGCCTAGGGGACTCGGTGGTCACCCAGAGTGGAAGGGGTGGAGGCAACCAGGAAGGTGATGCAAGTGAGGACTTGGGGCCATGTTTCGAGTCAGCTCGTGAATCTTCATTTGCTGTTTACTGTGCTATTTATTTTAAATGGGTAACAACTAACCCGGTTTTCCTTTCCCTGGGTTGTAATTACAACCCCCAAACTGGTTTCCTTTCCCTGATGTGCATGTGTGCCCCTTTCATTGCAGGGCTATAATCCAACCTGAATGAAGGTCAGTTAAATACAGAAAACATCCAGCTGCTCTCCAAAGGCTTCCCAAGTGTATCCTGCATGCACTCAGACCTGCAACCATAGAAGTGGTGGTAGTTACACTGGGAAGCATCCAGTCTGTACCTAGGAGGACTGCCCAGTCTGGACCAGTTGGTCAACTCATCTATCTTCCTCAACTTCATTAGCTGGAAGTTGTACTGGAGTAGCATACCATTGCTGGTTTAACACCCCAAGTCTGGCTATGACCCCATACTGACAGTTAAGTCTGGAGTTGGGAAAACCTTTACTGAAGGTGCATTCATGGGTATGGTAATTAGACTGTTTGGCCCAGGGAGTGCCATTATTAAGAGGTGTAACTTTGTTGGAGTAGATGTAGCCTTGTTGGAAGAAGTGTGTCACTGTTCAGGGTGGACAATGAGACCCTCCTCCTAACCATGTGGGAGCCAGTCTTCTCCTACCGGCCTTCAGATGAAGATGTAGAACTCTCAGCTCTGCCTACACCATGCCTGCCTGGGCACTGCCATGCCCCCACCTTGATGATAATGGACTGAACCTGTAAACCAGCCCTAATGAAATGTTGTCCTTATAAGAGTTGCCTCGGTCATGGTGTCTATTCACAGCAATAAAACCCTAACTAAGACAATGTGGACCTCCCCCTCCCTCCCCCACCCCAAACAAACAAACAAACAAAAAGTCCTCTCTCAGCCAGAGTGAACTGACTTTGTGAAGTGGAGCTGAGCCTTGGGTTAGTCAGCCTGGCAAATGAAAGTTAGTAGTTATGAAATAGTCCAGAGGAGAAAGTCACAGATCACCACTTTTACTAAGACAGTTAAGAGTATAGCAAGTTCTTTGATTAGCTGGTGATGAAGAGTGGGCTAGTGCCTCCGATGGGCTCTTGGTATGGAAGCACTGCAGGACAGGGGCTTTAAGTCAAAAGGCAGAAATCACATCATTTCAGGTGTAAGGTGAGTAGGTTTTTCTTTGGGGGTAGGTTGGGCTGTTGGTTTGGTTGATTTTTTTTGTTTTGTTTTGTTTTGTTTTTACAATATACTGTTTCACAGAAGGGAAGGAGCAACGTTTTAATCATATAAGGTTGTTTTTCTGGAGGAACCTTTTGTATACATCCAAAATACTTCCCCACTAGGAAAAGAGGAATTTTTTTTTCTTTTTTCCCCTCTTCTTTCTCCTCCTCCTGTTCTTTTCTTTTTCAAAAGACAAATTATATAAAAAAAAAAAAAAAGACAAATTATTGTTTACAGGTGAGATGAGGGTCCAGAAGGGAGAAGTATAGTGTGGGTGTAAGCTAACTTTTAGGCTATTTTTGTTAAAAATACTTTTCATGGCCAGTGAGATGACACGGCGGGTAAAGGCACTTGCCACCAAGCCTGGTATCCTGAGCTCAGTCCCAAGGAACCAAATGATGGAAGGAATACTGACTCCCCAGCATTGTCCTGTTGTAGCCTCCCCTGGCCTTGAAGCCGGCTGATTCAGGCCTCCCTGCCACTGAGTATGAGATCACCTGTGGTGTAGCCTTCTGACTTAGAAGGCTCCTTTGTTATGTCAACTGCCGCTGTACTTCTGCAAAATCCTACTGCCTACTGAGATACCCTTGAGACATTCCAGAGACACATCCTGCACGTGAGACACATCCTGCACGTCGCATGTCATCTTCAGGCTGGATCCAGACACCAAGAATGGACTGGCAGGGGATGGGCCTACCCTCTTTATAAGCACAGACTCTCAGTAAACTTCAAGGAGCCTTAATCAGAGAATTTTGTCTTGGCCTTCTTTATTTCTCTCGCCTGATGCAGTTCTTGACTGCGGACAAATGCCTGTTTTCTTTTTTACTCCCATTTTCCACTGTCACCCCCTAGCTGATATCAGCGCTGGGCCAACGCTGACTCAGTCTAGCCCTTATGCCTTTGCACCTACCGCAACAAGTTCGAAAAAATGAAGTTTAAAGCCAGCGCTAGCATGAATACCTGTTGCTCACTGTGCCAGATACATCTTCTTCTTAACCTTTTCTTGTAGAGCTCTACCAAGACAGTGTTCTCTCAGTTGATCCACCTGCTCAGGTCCCTGTTTGGGCGCCAAGGGTATCTCAGCAGGCACCAGGATTTTGCAGAAGTACAGCGGCAGTTGACATAACAAAGGAGCCTTCTAAGTCCGAAGGCTACACCATAGGTGATCGCATATTCAGTGGCAGCGAGGTCTGAATCAGCCTGCTTCAAGGCTTGGGGAGGCTACATCCTGGCACCTCTGGGTGCAGGGCAGTACATGCACTTACATACAAAGACAAAATAAGCAAGGAAGTGCAATAAAATATTTTTTAAATGTGCTTATTTTATGTGTATGAGTGTATGTATGTATGTGGACCGTGCACATGCAGAGGTCAGAGAGGGAGTCAGATCCCTCAGAATGGATCTATATATGCTTATGAGCTACCATGTGTATGCTAGAAACTAAATCAGGGTCCTCTGCCAGGGCAGCAAATGCTCTTAACCAAAGGGCCACCTTTCAAACCCTGTAAAAAATTTAAATAGCCGGGTGTGATGGCGCACACCTTTAATCCCAGGACTTGGGAGGCAGAGGCAGGCGGATTTCTGAGTTCGAGGCTAGCCTGGTCTACAAAGTGAGTTCCAGGACAGCCAGGGCTATACAGAGAAACCCTGTCTCGAAAAACCAAAAAAAAAAAAAAATTTTTTTTAAATAAATACTTTTACAGAAAAGATAACTGAAGTGGGAATTTCTGGTTTCATTGGAGACTCAGCTGTGTCATGTGAAGATGTCCAGTGAAAGGACATGTGATGTTTTGCTGGAGCATACACTTGAGAGAACACGTGATATTTGGAAAGAGAACAAGTATAACCCAACAGACCGTGGATGAGGCACTAACACTGGTTCGCCTTGCTAGTCTTCGTTGGCTTCGCTGATGCTCGTCTTTACGGACGAATCTCTAGCATTGTCTTGCTTTGCTTTCTCCTCTGATCATCGCTTGTGAGTTCTTAGAAATGCACCAAAGAAATTCTGGTGGTGTTCCCGCTGCTTCTTGCTGCTTCCGGAGACTCAGGCTGATAGGTGGAAGCTCAAGGCATTGTCTGGATGCAGCCACTGCTACTGATTTCTGTTTGGTGTTTTGCTAGTGGCATGGACAGCTGACAATGAAGATTGGAACTCCTGAACAGGCCCACATCCTCCTTGTCCCGCTAGCCATTTCCCTCCCCTTACCTTTGGTCATTGGGCTGTAAGGGAGGTTGAAGTGTTTAAGGTTCTTTATTAAAGTAGGTTTTGAAAAATCTAAGCCTACAGAAAACACTGAGAATTAGTGGTGAATGTTGGTAAGCCCAGCCTGTGACGTCAAGGAGATCAGAAGCAAGTTAAAAGTCCACCAAAACAAAACAAAACAAAACAAAAAACAAAAAATCTTTTAACTCATGTTTTGTAGTGTCAGAGATTGAAACCAAGACTTTGTACGTCCCGGGGCTAACTCCACAAACACCTTTACTTGTTCATTCATCAAACTTGCTTCACACTAGGGTTGATATTGGGTTCTCTCAAGATTTTAGTGTGCTTGTTTCAAGAAATGTTAGGCCAGATGGTATAAATGGGGAATGTAAGGCTGGGCTCACCTGTCCAAGGGAGGAGGACTGGGCCTGAGGAGGAGTCAGGGAAGGATTGCTGGATCAGCCAGACATAGCAAGGTGCAGAGCAGAGCTGGCCTTGATGGACACACAAGGAGTTAAATTTTTCCTAGGTGACTGGAGTAGATGGCTTGTATTCTGGCACTCTATCAGCCACATGGACCAATATGACATTCTCAATATCAGCTGGAGAAATAGTCTTCACGGACCAGGGACTGGAGAGATAAGAGCAACAACACAAGAAGTGGAGAGGAAGGGCTGGGCTCTAGGATGAAGAAGCAAGGCAAAGAAACCTGGGATGGCAAGATGGCACAGACATAAAGGTACTTGGAACAAAGCCAGAGATATCCAGAGTTTGGGCCCCAGGCCCATGTGGTGAAAAAAGAGAACCAACACTTACAAATTCTCTCCTGACACCCATATGTGTAAGGGGTGGTCCTGTTCCCCAACTGGTTCTTGATCGATCAACAAAGATACCAGCAACCGATGACTGAGGATGGGGTGGGGCACTTAGAGTTTCGAGGAAAGGTGGAGGGAGAATTACGGAGCAGGGGAAGAAGAGAGAGGCAGTATCAGCAGGAAATAAAGCCAAGCAGTCATGAGAGATTTTGGTTGGAGTGGCCAACGGCAACTCTATCCAATTATGCCTGGGTGGCAGGGGAGGTTTAGGAGTGCTCAGTCACTGAGTTAGCAAAGGCACTCGTGTGTGTGTGTGTGTGTGTGTGTGTGTGTGTGTGTGTGTGTGTGTGTGTGTTATCAGTGGATCCAAGGGAATTTGAGTGGGGTCTGATAGCACAGACCACCCAGAGCTTAAAGCAGAGTAGCAGGGCTGGAGATATGGCTCAGTGGTTAAGAACACTGACTGCTTTTCCAGAGGTCCTGAGTTCAAATCCCAGCAACCACATGGTGGCTCACAACCATCCATAATGAGATCTGATGCCCTCTTCTGAAGTGTCTGAAGACATCTACAGTGTACTTACATATAATAAATAAATATTTTTTTAAAATGGGCTGGCGAGATGGCCTAGTGGTTAAGAGCACCGACTGCTCTTCCAAAGGTCCCAAGTTCAAATCTCAGCAACCACATGGTGGCTCACAACCATCCGTAACGAAATCTGATGCCCTCTTCTAGGGTATCTGAGGACAGCTACAGTGTACTTACATATAAGAAAGAAAGAAAGAAAGAAAGAAAGAAAGAAAGAAAGAAAGAAAGAAAGAAAGAAAGAAAGAGAGAAAGAAAGAGAGAGAGAGAGAGAAAGCAGGGTAGCAAAAACTGCACACTACACATATGCATCACATGGATCCCTCCTTTTATTCGTTTTTATGTTATGTGTATTTTATGGGTATTTTGCCTGAATGCATGTGTACATAATGCTAGAGGGGGTCAGAGGGGGCTCAAAACTTCTGGATCTGGAAATATAATTCTGTGAGCCACCATGTGAGCGCTGTGACCCTAACCTAGTCCTCAGGAACAGCAGATAGTGTTCTTAACCACTGAGTCACCTTTCCATCCCCAAAGATAGAAACCTTTGAATAGCTCCCAGACTTCTGCTTCAGATGACCTGACTTTTGCCAGCAATGCTGAAGTGCACTGTAGTGTGGTTCCAGAACCTGTAACTATCATTGTGTTTCAGCAGACATATTTACTAGATGAGCTCAAAAAGCCCACACCAAAACTGAAGCCACAGAGGTCCCTTGTTAGGAAAAGAGTATAGAAGGAGATAATACAACCATCAGGAGACCCTTGCTTTCAGGGGCAGCATAGTCAAGTAGCATACAGGCCAGGGAGAACTTGGCCTTGAAAGCAAACCTCAGCAGAGAGGCCAAGCTAGGGGTGCTGAATACCCACAGTGTCCAGTTTGAAAGGGGAGCAACAGTTGGCCTCTGTAGGCTCGTGTTGGCAGTATGAGACTAGCTTTCTAGATACCTGTAGCAAACACAGTCTTCCCCAAAGCTCTAGCCCTGAACTTGAAAGGATCCCATCCTGACCATCATAGAACTTAATCTTTAAACTCTGTTTTACTGAAAGAGCCAACAATCTGAGGAGCAGGGAAAAGTCTGCCTTCAATCTGTCTAGAATTATCTACATTAACATTAGTAAACAGCAGTGTGTATGTCCTAAGGTGTTTTCACGGTGTATATGCAGGTTCCTTTCTACAGTAAACATTGCTTTGGGGGAGGGGTCATACATTTATTATCATGTGTGTGCATGTGTATGTGATGTGTGTGTGCATGTGTGTGTGTGTGTGTGTGTGTGTGATATGCTATGCATGTAAGTGTGGCCCATGCATATGAGAGGACTGGTGGTAGCAAGTGTCTTCCTCTATGTCTTGCCGCCTTATTGATTTGAGACAGGGTCTTTGACTGGGTTGGAAGGTTGATGCTTTTGGATAGGCTGCCTGCAGTGAGCTCTTAGGATCCACCTGTCTTCTGAGTCTCTTGCCCAAAGCTAAGTTTACAGCCATGGGCAGTCATGTCAGGCTTTCTGCATGAGGCTAAGGTTTGAAACTCCTACCTTATACTTTCATAGCAAGCCTTCTTACCCACTGAGTCATCTCAGTCCCAAATGTGGTCTTACAAAGTACCCCCATTCCTCCTGACAAAATTAAGTGAAATTCACTCTTACAGACTATGAGACCAGGGTAATAGCTCAGTGGATAAGGATTCCTGCTGCCAAGCCCAAAGACCTGGGTCAGATCCCCGAGAGACACTGCTGCAAAGAGAACTGATTCCCACAAGTTGTCTTCTGACCTTCTGTATGTGTGCCATAGAATATGTGCTTGTTCTCCAATGATAGATGAATGCTTAAAAACTCAAACCCTAATAATATAGAATATATAAAGTCTCTATAATCCCCTTCTGGTCATAGTCTACAGGAACTGTTTCCTATTTACATTGAGATGACATCCTGGGCACTGAGATGATCGCTCAACTCCTTAAACATGATGGGAGTCTTGGGTACAAAGTTGTGAACATCAGCACACCATACAAAACAACAGAGAGTTAGACCACAGATGGGAAAAACTAGGGAAGCTGGGAAGGTATCCCCAAGGCCAACAATGCTTGTGGTCTAGGAAATATTAAAGAACAAGTCAGTACTGGAGGAGCCTTCCTTCTCCTCTTCTTCTTTTACACAATTTTAAATTAATTAATTTATTCACCTTACATCCCAATATCAGCTCCCCTCTCCTCCCATTCCCCCTTCCCCTTCTTCTCTAAGAAGGGGCAACCCCCCTCCGGCTACCCCCTTTCACTTCTTTATGTCTAATACAATTTCGTGAACTGTTTTTGTTTGTTTTTCCAACTGAGCTTTGTCTTGACAAGTTAAATCAACAACATGTCTCTTTAATTTTCTCACATTCGTAGTTATGTGTCCGTAATAACATGTGGTTCTGTTTTCCAGTACCACTTCCCTAACTTGCCCTGGTTCCTGTCTGGTGCCCCAATAGCCAGGAATACTGTATTTAAGGTGTTAATAGAGCCTAAGAAACCATGAACAGAACATTTCCGTTTATTTATTTTTTTGTTGTTTGGACTTTGGATTTTGGGGGTAAGGTTTTGCTATATATCCCTGCCTTGCCTCAAGAAGCTAGGGCTTGGCCTCCTTTGGCCTCTGAGCACTGCACTTAGAAGCATGCACCATCACTCACCACAGCATTCTACTTAGTGTTTATAAGTCCAGCCATCTGCCGCATCACAAAGACCACCATAAAGACAGACAGGTGTGTGTTAGCCTCCTAAATTGGTGGCAGGCATTGCCCTCTGAATTCCCTCCTCGAATCAAGCAGGCCTTTGTGACATGTACATTGTGAGTCTTCCCAGGCTGTGGTGCACTTCAAAGGCACAAAAGAGTAGGTCACCTCATCTGACTGCACAACAGGAGCCACCCACGCGCTGCCTCAAAGGGCTGTGACTGCAGTGGCTACATTATATTTCTCTACCAGATTTAGACAGTTTCCAACACATTCTGTGAAACGCAAAGAACTTGTTCATCTCAACGGGGGACATCCCCCCCTCATTTCCAGTCATAAGACCCCATTTAGGGATATCAGAGATGACCATAAGCTTTTTAAACCTTGAAATACAGTTATAGTTCATAGGCTCAGAGGATCATAAACCTCCGCAAACACCGTGAAAGGGTCTGCTCAGCAGATATTTAAAACTCTCTTCACGGGGATGAAGAGGTGGTTCCAAAGTTAGAAGCACTTGCTGCTCTTACAGAATACCAGACTTTGGTTCCCAGTATCCATGTGACATCTCACAAGCTGCTGAACTCCGCTTCTAGGAGATCTGATGGCCTCCTTTGACTTCCAAGGGCTCCTTCATACACATGGTGCATATGCATACTCTCTGGCACACACACACACATATACACATAACAAAATGCACATAAGTAAATATCAGATGAACATTCTGGCATGGTGGCACAGGCCTTTAATTCTTGCACTCAGGAGGCAGAGGCAGGCAGATCTCCATGAGTCTGAGGCCAGCTTGGTCTACATAGTGAATTCCAGGCCAGCCAGGGCTCCATTACAAAACCCTGTCTCAAAAAATAGAAGTAAATAAATGAAAAGTCTTTGCCAAGTATAGGCCCACATCTTTGTTAATAGGTATGCCATGGGCTAAAGAGGTGGTTCAGCAGTTAAGAGCACCCATTGTTCTTGTAGAGGACCTGGGTTCAGTACCAGTACCACATGGTAACTGAAAATTTTCTGTTAACTCCAGTTCCAGGGGATGTGGTGTTCTCTTCTAACAATTGTGGGCTCTTGCATACATGTAGTATATATGCACACACTCAGGTACACACATATATACTATACACACACACACATAATTTTTTTAAGTCAGGATATAACTATTTTTTTTTAAGTATGACATTTTTGTTTAGACAACATGGCACTGATTCGGCTAAAACGTGACTGACACCTGACATTCAAGGACCTATATGAATCAGTACAAAATGACTGATGCTGGATGTCAGGGGAACTCCAAAGTAAACAGTGATTTTTGTATGCTGTTACACAATTAATTTTGTCAAAGGACCACTTCTTTTTCCTGTTGTGTACAAAGATGGCCTTCAGGTCAGAAGTGTGGGCCTCTCTCTCTCTCTCTCTCTCTCTCTCTCTCTCTCTCTCTCTCTCCCTTCCTTCATTCCCTCCACCCCTCCTTCCGTGTGTGTGTGTGTGTGTGTGTGTGTGTGTGTGTGTGTGTGTGTGTGTGCTAGCTTATGTGTGTTGGATTGTGCTTGAGTGCTTGCTGGCAGCTGCCTGCCCAGCAGTTTATGTGGCCTTTGACCAGAGTGAATAAAGTATGTCCTTGGTCTTGTGAAGATTATATGCCCCAGTACAGGGGAATGCCAGGGCCAGGAAGTGGAAGTGGGTGGGGTGGGGAGCAGGATTGGGGGAGGGTATAGGGGACTTTCGGGATAACATTTGAAATGTAAATGAAGAAAATATCTAATAAAAAGAAAGAAAAAAAAAGTATGTCTTATCTGCTGATGTCTCCTCATAATCCCTTCAACCTCCCATGATGACCCCTTTCCTGACATTGGAGCCTAGATCTCACAGCCAACGTCCTGCATGGACCTCACAGCCAACGTCCTGCATGGACCTCACAGCCAACGTCCTGCATGGACCTCACAGCCAACGTCCTGCATGGACCTCACAGCCAACGTCCTGCATGGACCTCACAGCCAACGTCCTGCATGGACCTCACAGCCAACGTCCTGCATGGACCTCACAGCCAACGTCCTGCCTGGACCTCACAGCCAACGTCCTGCCTGGACCTCACAGCCAACGTCCTGCATGGACCTCACAGCCAACGTCCTGCCTGGACCTCACAGCCAACGTCCTGCCTGGACCTCACAGCCAATGTCCTGCATGGACCTCACAGCCAACGTCCTGCATGGACCTCACAGCCAACGTCCTGCATGGACAAAGGGTTGGTTATTAGTAAGGACACAGGTGCCATTGTTTCCTTAATGTCAGGTTCAAAGCTCTAATTTATTTGCCTGTATGTTGGTCTTAAGATGCCGTCTTCGCTGGGCATAGTGGCACACGCCTTTAATCCCAGCACTCTGGAGGCAGAGGCAGGCGGATTTCTGAGTTCAAGGCCAGCCTGGTCTACAAAGTGAGTTCCAGAACAGCCAGGGCACACAGAGAAACCCTGTCTCAAAAAACCAAAAAAAAAAAAAAAAGATTCTGTCTTCACCCTGGTAAGAGCTGAATCCAGCAAGCCTTACTGGAGTCATCAGAAGCACTTTTTATAGGGTCAATGTACCTCTCTGGAAGTTGATCTTCTGGGGACCTGCTGTGCAGGTGTTAAGAAGAAGCCTGTCACAGGTTTGAACCAGTGTCTACAACCTATAAAGGCCAAATGTAACATATGCAGACATTTTGGAAAAATTTAAAATCTGTCCTGAGAGTATATATAATATTTAATTTTTAAGATTTGTGTGTGTTTGTGTGTGTGTGTGTGTGTGTGTGTGTGTTGGTTTCTTTTCTGTTGCTGATATAAAATACCATGACCAGGGCAACTTACATAAAGAAGGGTTTATATGGGCAAAGGGTTCCAGAGGAATGAGTCCATCACTATCGTGGTGGGGAGGCATGGCAGCAGGCAGACTTTGCAGCAGGCAGGTTTGCAGCAGGCAGGCATGGCGTCAGAGGAGCAAGCAGAGAACTCACATTTGGAACTGAAAACAGGAAGCAGAGTAAACAAACTGGAAATGGCATAAGATTTTAAATCTTAAAGCTTGCCTGGAGTGACATACTTATTCCAACAAGGCCATACTCCTAAGCCTCCCCAATAGCACCACCAACTGAGAACAAATGCTCAAACATATGAGCCCACGTGGATATGAAGGCACACGACTGTAATCCCTACACTGGGAGGCAGATGCAGGCTGATCTCTGGGAGCTCAAAGCAAGCTTGGGCTACACAATGCCTTCCAGGCCAGCAAAGGCTATATAGGAAGACCTTGTCTCAATAAAACAAAACAAAAAACAAATACACGTGCCTATGGGAACATTCTCATTCAAAATCATCATAGTGTGAATGTGTGTGTGTGTGTGTGTGTGTGTGTGTGTGTGTGTGTGTGTGTGTAATGTTTATGCAGGTGCCTGTGACATCCAGAAGATGTCAAGTCTCCTAGAGCTTGACTTACAGGCAGTTGTAAGCTGCCTAGGATGGGTGTTCCAGATTGAATTCTAGTCATCTGCAAGCACTCACAGTCACTAAGCCACCTCTCCAGGCCTCAGTTTTAATTCCTGTATATTACACTATTACCCACTTTAAGCACAGACTTAAATGATTATTCATAAAGAATTTAATGAGGCCTCAACCCAAGCCCACTTTGAGGAGATGCTTTCTCATCAGAGCAATAGGCAAGACTCTGTCTTGATGGAGAGAAATACATCTCTTGGCACAACTTGGAGAGAGTCCCTTTTAAAGCATGGTTCATCTTTTCTCCTTTACCTGAGACTTGGGACCTCTGAGCAAAGACAAGGCTCAAAGCTGATACCTTCAAGTCCCCTCTCCTGATCTACCCAAGCCACCTCTGTCTCTTGTCATCATCACTTGCCTTAGCTGCTATCTCTGCCACTTGTCCCTCAAGGACATTGCTACTTTCATCTGTGTAGTGTTTGGCTGGCTTTTTTTTTTTTCTACAAGTTGATTCTATTAGCCAGATGTACTAAAGTAGATGTCCCCATTTTTAGTGTGGGAGAAGTGTAGCTAGGTTTAACATGTTTTCTAGTTTGAGAGGCATATTAGTGTTGTCCAATATAACATCTTTTTTAAAATTAATTATTTATTTACATCCCAAATGTTGCCCCTCTCTTGGTCCTCCATCACAGAATCACTCCCCCATCACCCTTGCCTGCCACTGCTGAGAGGGTAGCCCCCTATACCTGTCCACCCTGAGGCATCAAATCTCTACAGGATTAGGTGCACCCTTCCTTACTGAGGACAGACAAGGCAAGCAACCCTCTGCTACATATGTGCTGGGGGCCTTGGACTAGCACATGTATACCCTTTGGTTGTTGGCTCAGTCTCTGGTGTATCTCAGGGGTCCAGGTTAGTTGACACTGTTGGTCTTCCTATGGGGTTGCCACCCCCTTCAGTTCTTTCAGTCCTTCCTCTAACTCTTCCATAGGAGTCCCCAACCTCAGTCCAATGCTTGGCTGTGAGTGTCTGTATCTATCTCAGTCAGTTGCTGGTAGAGCCTCTCAGAGGATAGCCATGCTCTTGTCTGCAATTACAATATAGCATCAGTAATCATAGTGTCAGAGATTGGTGCCTGTCTGTGTGATGGATCCCAAGTTGGGCCAGTCACTGGTTGAACATTCCTTCAGTCTCTGCTCCAATATTGTCCCTGCATTTCTTTTCCATGGGAACAATTTTGGGTTGAAAGTTTTGAAGGTGGGTTGGTTTCCTCGTCCCTCCACTGGGCTACAGAAGCTTCTCAGGTTCATGAAGTCCAATTTGTCAATTATTGACCTTAGAGCCTGAGTCATTGGTTTTCTGTTAAGGAAATTTTCTTCTGTGCCAATGCATTCAAGACTATTTCCCACTTTTTCTTCTATAGATTTAGCATATCTGGTTTTATGTTGAGGTCCTTGATCTACTTGGACTTGAGCATTGTTCAAGGAGATAAATATGGATCAATTTGCATTCTTCTACATGCAGACTACCAGTTAGATCAGTACTATTTGTTGAATCTGCTTTTTAAATTCCACTGTATGGTTTAATCTTCTTTGTCAAAAATCAAGTGTCCAAAGGTGTGTGGGGTTATTTCTGGGTCTTCAATTCTATTCCACTGATTGAACTGTCTGTCTCTGTACCAATACCATGCAGTTTATATCACTGTTGCTATATTACTATATTAGTATATTACTATTGCTTTGTAGTACAGCCTGTGGATGTCCTTGAATTTGGAGAATAGATGTTCAGAGTTGAGACGTCATCTTGGTAGATTTTTTTCTTTTGATGAGTATGAAGTGTCCTTCCCCATCTCTTTTGATAAATTTTGGTTGAAAGTCTATTTTATTGGATATTAGTATGGCAACTCCAGCTCGTTTCTTGAGACTGTTTGTTTGGAAAACTTTTTTCCAGCCCTTTAGTCTGAGGTACTGTCTATCTTTGTTGCTGAGGTATGTTTCTTGTATGCCCCAGAATGATAAATCTAGTTTATGTATCCAATCTTTTAGCCCATGTCTTTTTTATTGGGGAATTGAGTGCACTGATATTGAGAGATATTAATAATCAATCATTATTAGTTCCTTTTATTTTGTTGTTGGAAGTGATACTATGTGTGTGTGATTCTCTTCTTCTGGGTTTGTTGTGTGATAATTAATTTCTAGTGTTTTCTTTCTTTCTTTCTTTCTTTTTTTTTTTTTTTTTTTGAGACAGGGTTTCTCTGCATAGCCCTGGCTGTCCTGAAACTCACTTTGTAGACCAAGCTGGCCTCGAACTCAGAAATCCGCCTGCCTCTGCATCCCGAGTGCTGGGATTAAAGGCGTGCGCCACCACGCCCAGCTTCTTGTGTTTTCTTGAGTGTAGTTATCCCCCTTGTGTTGGAGTTTTCCTTCTACTATCCTCTGTCAGACTGGATTAGTAGAAAGATATTGTTTAAATTTGGTTTTCTTAGGGAATATCTTGGTTTCTCCATCTATGATAATTTGAGAGTTTTGCTGAGTACAGTAGTCTAGACTGGCATCTTTGGTCTTTTAGGGTCTATAAAATATCTGTCATAAGAACTTCTTGCTTTTAGAGTCTCTGTTGACAAGTCAGGTATAATTCTGATATGTCTGCCTTTATATGTTACTTGGCCTTTTTCCTTTACAGATTTTAATATTCTTTCTTTGTTCTCTACATTTAGTGCTTTGATTATTATATGGTGGGAGGGTTTTCTTTTCTGATCCAATTTACTTGGTATTCTGTAGGCTTTATGTACATTTATGGCCATGTCTTTATTTTAGGGAAAGTTTTCTAATATGATTTTGTTGAAGTTTTTTTTTTGACCATTTGAACTGGGAATTTTCACCCTCTACTATTCTTACTATTCTTGGGTTGGGTCTTTTCATTGCATCTCAAATTTGGGTTAAGAACTTTTTACACTTTGCGTTTTCTTTGAACGATGTCTTAATACCTTTTATGGTGTCTTCCATGTCTGAGATTCTCTCTTCAATCTCCTGTATTCTCTTGGTGATGCTTGCATCTGTAGTTCTCTTTTCTAAGTTTTCTATCTCCAGGGTTGCCCCTTATTGTGTTTTCTTTATTGTTTCTATTTCCATTTTTAGGTCTTGGACCAGTGTGTTCATTTCCTTCACCTGTTTAATTGTATTTTCCTGTATTTCTTTAAGGTATTTTTTTTCCTCTTTAAGGGTTTCTACCTATTTTATTGTGTTTCCCTTTATTCCTTTAAGGGTATTACTTGTATTCTCTTAAAGACCTCTATAATCTTCCTGAGATGGAATTTAAGGTTAGAATCTTGTTCTTCGGGTATTCAGGGCTTGCTGTAATAGGAGATCAGAATTCTGATGGTGCCTAATTGCACTGGCTTCTATTGATTATATTTTTGAGCCTGCCTTTTTTCATCTGGTTGTCTCTGGTGGTAACTGGCCTTGGTGTTCCAGATTGGAGCAGACCTCCCCAGAGGGAGGTAGAACTGTGTGTCCTGGGTTAAAGCAGACCTCCTGTGAGGCAGGCAATGCTGTGTTTGTGGTTAGAGCAGGCCTCCTGTAGCCCTAGTTAGAGCAGGCCTCTGGGAGGCAAACATCACTGTGTGGTTGCAGGGCAGTCATACCAATCTGCCCTGAATGCAGGTGGAAGGGTGATGGGGCTCAGGCAAAGCAAGACAGATCCCACAACTTCTCAGTTCTCTAGGGTCCCAGCTGGTGTGGGTATTGGGGCAGGGGTCTCATTTTTTTTTGTTTTTGTTTTTGTTTTTGTTTTTTGAGACAGGGTTTCTCTGTATAGCCCTGGCTGTCCTGGAACTCACTTTGTAGACCAGGCTGGCCTCAAACTCAGAAATCAGCCTGCCTCTGCCTCCCAAGTGCTGGGATTAAAGGCATGTGCCACCACGCCCTACTAGGGGTCCCATTTGTGTTCCTGGTAGAGCAGATCTTTTGGGAGACAAGGAGGGCTGTGGGATGGGGAAGCAAGCACACCAACCTGCCATGGACACAGGTTAACTGGAAGGGTAATGGGGCCCCTTAGAACTTCTTGATATTTTTCCATCTAATCTAAGGTAAGTGGGAGATCTCATCTTTGCCAGGACAGCCAGGGCTACACAGAGAAACCCTGTCTCGAAAAAACAAACAACAAACAAAAAAACAAAAACAAAAAAAGAATGTGACTATTTTGCCTGCCTGTGTGTATATGCACCAAGTGAGTGGCTGGTGACCACAGATGTCAGAAATGGCAATCGGATCCTTCAGGGCTGGAGTTCCATTGTAATTTGAGTCACTATGTGGATACTAGGAAATGAACTGGGGTCCTCTGCAAGATCAAGTACTCTTAACTCTTGCACCAAATATGGAACCCATTTAAGCCATATTCTTGCATTTGTTTGAATTCAATAAACTATGAGATGTTCTACAAAATATTATGCTTCATTTTCATATTTACAACTATATAAGAACTTAAAAACAACAACAACGATCCCCTTTGTTTTCTGTCTCTTCTTTTACAACAGCTGCCAAAACCAATGATTTCCTTCTGCTCTGTCGTTTTGGAATGTTATTCAAGGTTGAGAGCTGTTCTTCAGTAAACTTCTTGACAGCATACAATGTATCAGTTTGTATGGTGCCTAGTATTCTATGGCTGTCTACTTCCTGCAACATAGGCCTAGAGAACAAAATCTCAAGGAAGGTAAGAAGGCATTTGCCTCGCCAGGAGGGTGCATGTGGGCAGAGTCCTCAGTACAATCCAGGAATCTGAAGTAACTCTGACACACATTGCTGTTAAGGACAACTTGTAGTACATTCCTTTGAAGTAGAAAAGGCACTGAGCCCATTCTGTGGAGTCTTGAAAAGGCAGATAGTGTGAGTTTGAAGTCAGTGAATCATTTCCTTCTCATTTGGGTTTTAGAATCCAGATTGATTAAACCAGAGATGAAGGAGTGAGGTGATAGAAAAGAATGTGTATGCCTGTGTTCAACAAACATATTTGAGCCTCTCTGCCAACTTGAAGGGATGTATGAACTGAGAACAATCTGCAGAGGTAGTTTGCTCATCTCAGCAGTGCATGTGGTACTTGTTCCCAATTTTTGGTCATCAGTCCCCTTACTGTATGGCTGGCGACATACAGATTCTGGGCTCTGTATATATTTTGTTCTACAATTTATGCCTCATTCTGAGAAAACCAAAGCTAACTCCCCACCTCCAGGGTTGGATAGCTCCAGGAACCACAGGCTATCCTGCCTGTGATTTACCATGTAAGCTTGGGAACCATATACAGCCCGACTGTGCTTTTAGTTATTAAATTATCAGTGATCAAGTTATGACAGTCATAGATACTGCCTACTTTTATGAACTAAGTTTTATTATACTATCATCTTGAATCTCATATGATAAACTTGTTCTTAGGCAGTGCAAGCATCGCTATACTGCATATGTTGGACATTTGTTGTTTCTGCTGATGATATGATAACTTAATTGTAATGGCATAGGCCGAAATCTGGGTCATTCTTTTGACATAATTTCTTAGGATTATAGGACTTCTAACTGTGTATTTCTCTGCCATCAGAGAAATGTCTTTTGTAGTAGATGGTTATCAACCTAGAGATCCACAGGTTATCAACCAACTTAGGTTATCAACCTAGAGATCCTTGTTAAGGGGGATATATATATCCCCCTTAACAAGCTAAAGTTCTGAGACACCCAACAAGAAGGGAGACAGCCAGAAATTCTCATGACTAACTAAAGTTCTGTTGCCAATTTACTAAATTTTCTTTAAGGGTGCATCCTGTGGTAGAGGTACACCATGCTCCAGGGGATGAGCCTGTGTTATCACCATGCACATAATTTAAATCACACTTTTTATTTTTAAAATTTTAAAATTTGGATGTCAAAGAAGTTGCTGAGTGCCTTATAATATCTTAAAACTAGGCATACTCTTGCCTAGGTGAGATGAAAAGGATCCACTTATTGGCATATGGCATGATCCTGATCAGGTATATAATATGGGGAAGAGGACATGTTGTTTTTTTCCACAGAATGCATGCTAGCTGCCAGAGTGATTGGTGTGACAAGCTGACACTGAAAGAGTAGTACGTAACCAAAGACAAAATGGAGTCCCTTGTGTCAGGAGGGAAAGTGAATCTTTAATATAAGGAACTGAACCGCTGGCCCTAGCTTTCGGGGCAAGCCTTTCCTGGAACATCATAGAATAGCCCAACGCCCTCTGAATGTCACAGCGACCTCTGTGGAATGTCTCAATGCTCTAGGAGGTTGCCTAAGGTAGCACATGACTTAACTGTTAGGTAGATTACCTCCCCCTTCCCCCCCTCTTGTCTCTTAGAGTTAGCTACCTGGGTATCTTGCTGATGTTTGAACTAGCCAATCATGTGAAACCATGCCAATTTCCCCAACCCCCCTACCCCATTGCTATAAAAGCTTCTAATTTTCGAGCCTCGTGGTCGACTCCCCTGTCCCCTGCGTGGGATATGGGGTCGTCCCAGAGCTCCGATTAAAATTCCTCTTGCAGTTGCATCAAGACAGGTCTCTCGTGATTCTTGGGGTGCACGAACAGCCCGTGTTTGGAATAGGGGTATTTCTGGTTTGATCTTACATTTGGTGCATTGGCCGGGAACTTCGTGATACCCCAGAACCCCAAAGACCCCTTGGAGGTATGGGATCCCCTCTGGAATGTGTGTGTGCCGGCCGGTGTTCTGAGTGTCTGTTTTCTGGTTTCTGGTTTTCTGAAATGAAAGTATGCTTATGGTGCTAGTTTGTTATGTGTCTAATCCTTCGTTTCTGAAACACAGTGATGGATGTGTCTGTATTCTGCTTGGAAATCTGGTGCGATCACAGTTTCAGTTTTGCGGATGCTCAGTGAGTGAGACTGCTCTCTGAGAGGGAGAGCGGGGTGGATAAGGATAGACGTGTCTGGGTGTCCACCATCTGTTAGCCCTGGGAGAAGTCCCAGGAGGACAGAGGGGAGAATCAGGGACGCCTGGTAGACCCCCCCCGTGAGTATAGTCAGGAGATAGTTCTTCTCCTTGACGATCTGTGTCAGCGTCCTGAATCTAGGCCGGCTGACTCTGGTCGACATGAGGTCGACGTCGGTATTTCTCTCTTTTACTCTTTACGTTTGTGTCTGCCATCATTAAGTGTGTGCCGGCAGTGTCTCTGTTTTGTTTATATGTGTGGATTTGTGTTTCTGGTAAAGGAAAAAAAAATGGAACTTCATGCGGTTGGAGTGCGGCCCCGAGGCCTGATGCGGGGCTTGGCATCTGCCCCTCCCCTCCTGGCTGCTGTGGGCTCCTACTGGAGATGCCCACCAGCCCGCAGAGAGAGCGCCATTGTGTGGCCGTGCGCCCACTGCACATGGGGGCGACTCCTGTGCCCACCAGCCGCTACTGCCCAACGGAAAGTTTGCTCAGGGTGGCAGCGGTGGCAGGAACCGGCAGCGACAGCAGCTCTTGTGTGTCTGTGTGAGTCTTGTGTGTTTGAGCGTGCCACTGAGGGGCCATAAAAAGTAGTCTCAATTTACACAGCAGAAAGTGATAAAGGTCAAGGCTTTTCGCTTGTAACAGAAAGTTAGCTTATAATTGGTCTTCCAGCACTAAGGCTATAAGAAATGTTTTAAGTATAAATCTTCTTTAAAGACTGTCCAGAAATTAGAGACATAGACAGTCGAGTTGTTCCTCTAGAATCTGATCTCTCTGCAGAAGAGATAATTCTTGGGCCAGGACTCTGGCAGTATGCTCAGATTAAAAAAATATTTATGTTTAAGTTAATGAGGCTGTGAGACTTCTGAAGACTTTACAATCTGGCCTGTCTACTCCATATTGAGTAGAAGAAACATCTATAATCAATTGTTATCTATTGTAATCAGTGATAATTAAAAATTAGCTGCTTAAGCTGTTGTGGTGTTATCTCAAACAGCAATTAAATGGATTATTTAAAATTTTTGATATTTAGTCTATTACACAGTAAACTTTATAGGTAAAATTGATAATTGTTATATTAAGGATAAGTTGTTGAAATTACTTTTATGCATGCATCCCATAAAGAATACATCTACTGTGTTTATAAACAGTCCCTCTTTGGGAGAAAAATATATGTGATTAGATCACATGTTTATTCTTTTAATTTCCTCCTGTTTCAGCACAGATAATGGAATTGTGTGCTGTAGCCAGTGTTTTAAAATCATAAAAAAGGTCAAGCTGGTATAAGAAAGAGAGAGGGCATGTTTGTGTTTTTCCCTGCAGGATGCTAAAGGAGCATACTATATGCCAGAATGGTTAATGAGACATGCAGATGCTGAGATGAGTTTATATAGTGTCTTGACAATGATGATAGAGAAGTTATATTGTGCCTTTGTCCCTGATCCTCCCTTTATTATGAAAAGGCCTAAAAGTTGTGTTAATGGTAACAGCACTAAGTTGAAAAATTTTCCGTCTCTACTTCAATACCAGAAGTTAGGACTTAGAAATCTTTCAGTGTAAATAAGTTGCAGCAGAGAAATTTTGGGTAGAGAAGATAGTTACTCTAAATGATTTTCAAAGGTTGTTAAGAGATACTAATTGGTTGAGATTTCATCTTAAGTTTACTACAGGAGAACTAAATGGCTTTGTGGATTCATTTTTGTTTGTCTCCAAAAAAAGTTTTAATACCTTATTAAGAGGTTGTTACTGTGTATAGGATGGAGGCATGAAAATGTGTTTGTTTGAAAATAAAGAACCTGAAGAAATATTTACTATCCCTTATTCTAAACAGCAATTAAAATGGTTGTTGCAAAATACTGATAAACAGGTATTGTGGAATTAATGGTTGTTTCTCCTAGAATAATCTCTGTGCTTGTGATCCATCAGGTAACAAGGAGCTCCTCTCTAGAAATTACAGCTGAGGAAAATTGAGAATCTTGTTTGGTTTAAATAAGCAAATGTATGCAACCATTTCAGTTTTGTTTCTGAATGATGTTAAAAGTTTTTATATGTCTTGGTTATAGACTATTGGCTCATAAGTTATTAATTATGATCAAAAGGTTATAACATTGATAATGAAAAAAGTTAGAATCCAAACCTGTAACAAATAATGTTTTTAAGGTTGATTTTAAAAGAAGATAAGTTGTTTACATTAAGATTGAGTTTTGCTCCCCCAAAATTAAAGTGAAGGCTTCACTCGAATCAGAGCCTCCAGCTACAGACACTCTTCCGCAACCAAGGAGCAAGAGAGACCCTTTGACTCATCCTGTTTGGAACTACATCATGGCTAAAGGTAAGGAGAGTTTGAAAATCTTAAAGCCAGGCTCTGATCTCCGAGGTACCTCAAGATAGAACTAATTTGGGCTAAGGTAAGAGAAGTAATACAGGGGCCTTATATGTAGAGGTTCAACAGGCTAAGTTATGAGTTATGTAATCTAGTAAAAGAGACAGAGAAGGTATATTAAGAGAGAGAGAGAGAGAGGCGGGAAGCAAAAGAAAGAGAACAGAAAGAAATTTGACTAGAATCTTGGCCGCTGAGAAAAGGATAAGACAGGATCTAGACAGATCAGGAAATCTGGGCAACAGAAGAACAGAATTAAGTGAGTTGGGGTGCTGAGCCTCAGCTGGGGAGCCTCACCTGTGTCAGACTGAAGTTGCTTATTTGGGACTGTGGAAATTCTTGGATGCCGCTGGCTTCTGCGGACTCTGGATGCCTGGGTTTGCAGCCTTGGCTGCCCCATTGTACCCCCTGGCCAAGAGAGGGGAGGTGTTTCTGTGGATTCCAGATAGTAGGAAAGCCTTTTAAAAAAATTAGAGGGACTTTGCTGGTGGCCTTGGCCTTGCCTGGTGAGAGAGGAGTTACAGAGGACTCCATGCTCATACTTTGAGACCTTAAAATAGGCCAGTGACTTGTCTATCGAAGAAGTTAGACCCTGTTGCCAGCAGGTGGTTTTCCTGTTTGAAAACTGTTGCTGCCGTAGCCCTGCTTGTCAAGGATGCTGATAAGCTCATAGTGACTCCCCATGTTCTTGAAAGCATTATCCAACAGCTCCTGATCAATGGATGACCAATGCTCGTATGTGCTCCTCCTGCTGTCCTTATTCCCGCTACCCTCCTGTCTGGGACTGATGATCCATCACTGTGCTGATGTTCTGGCAGAAGAACCTGGTGCTCGAAATGATCTGAAAAATCAGCCTTGGCCTGGGAGTCTGAGCTGATACACGAATGGCAGTAGCTTCGTGGCTGAAGGTAAGCGGAAGGCGGGGACAGCAGTGGTGGACAGGAAGCAAGTAATCTAGGCCAGCAACTTCCCTGAAGAGACATTGGCCTAGAATGCCGAACTGTGACTCAGATCTGCGAATGGCAAAGGGGAAGTCTGCACTGACAGCAGGCATGCTTTTGCTACTACACGGAGTATGCTGTGACTAAAGAGAATCGGATGGCAGATCTAACCGCCAAACAGGTGGCCCAAGGAGCAGTGATCCTGGCAGTCAAAGAGCCTAAAGATTATTAAGTTATAGACAAATTAGGACCAGTCAAGGAAAACTAGTCCTCCCACAGGAAGAAAGACTCTCAGACTTGGCAGAATAGTCAAAAGCTGCAAGACCTGTGCTATGACCAATGCAGGACACTCCATGTATACTGAGAAGAAGCTCAGGCGGGACTGGCCTGGAGCCTATTGAGAGATAGATTTTATGTAATAGCCAAGAAGATCTTAGAAGAAACCTTCCCGAGGCTTGGGATACCCAAGGTAATCTTTGTTGCCCAGGTAAGTAAGTCAGGAAATGGCCAAGATATTGGGGATTGATTAGAAGTTACATTGTGCATACAGGCTCCAAGGTTCAAGACAGGTAAAAAAGATGGGTGGACCCATTAAAGAAAATTGACATTGGAGACTGGCTTTAATGGTTAGATAACACTCCTACCCTTTGTGCCCTTCAGGGTTAAGAACACCCTTGGACAGTTTGGTCTGACCCCCTCCTCCTATAAATTACTCTATGGGGGACCCTCTCCACTGGTAAAAATAGCCTCTGTTCATAGTGCTGACTGCTGCTTTCCCAGCCTTTATTCTCTAGGCTCAGCAAGGCGCTCAAGTGAGTGACATAGTGAACATAGAAGCAGAAGGCCTACTCAAGAGAAGGAGACCGGAGACCTGCAACCCCCACATCTCTTCCAAGTTAGAGATTTGGTCTACATTTGATGCTGTCGTGCAGAAAACCTTGAGACTCTGTGAAAAGGCCACCCTACTCTCTACTCTTATGGGACCCCTTTTGATATTGCTTCTGCTTTTAAATTAAGTGTGTTAGGCTAGTCGCCTTTGTTAGAACAAAAAGTAGTGCAGTGCTGCCTTTCGTTTTTGAGGCAACAGTACCATACCCTAAGAATCAGGTATGTCAGGGAAAAGATCATAACCAGTCCTAAGATTAGGACTATTTACTAGAAGAAGTGGGGAATGAAAGAGTAGTAAGTAACCAAAGACAAAATGGAGTCCCTTGTGTCAGGAGGGAAAATGAATCTTTAATATAAGGAACTGAACCGCTGGCCCTAGCTTTCGGGGCAAGCCTTTCCTGGAACAATCACAGAATAGCCCAACGCCCTCTGAATGTCACAGCGACCTCTGTGGAATGTCTCAATGCTCCAGGAGGTTGCCTAAGGTAGCACATGACTTAACTGTTAGGTAGATTACCTCCCCCTTCCCCCCTCTTGTCTCTTAGAGTTAGCTACCTGGGTATCTTGCTGATGTTTGAACTAGCCAATCATGTGAAACCACACCAATTTCCCCAACCCCCCTACCCCATTGCTATAAAAGCTTCTAATTTTCGAGCCTTGTGGTCAGCTCCCCTGTCCCCTGCGTGGAATACGGGGTCATCCCGGAGCTCCGATTAAAATTCCTCTTGCAGTTGCATCAAGACAGGTCTCTCGTGATTCTTGGGGTACGTGAACAGCCCGTGTTTGGAATAGGGGTATTTCTGGTTTGATCTTACAACACAAAAGGATAATGCTGACCTGTGAGCTTGCTGAGTGCCCTGACAATGGTGACAAAAAAGCTATATTTGGTATATGTTCTTGACCCACCTTTGCTTGCCTTTGTCCCAGATTAGACAAGCTAAGCTGCCTGGCTTCAAGATTTTTAACCTTATAGGACAGAGAATATTAGAGACTGTGGAAACTGACTTAGAAAGATTATTCAATAGGAGGAGTTATAATGACTCTTCTCTTTGCTTTAATGTGACCAGTAATTCTGACTCAATCATGGACTGGTCTAGTAATAAATCCAATATTAGAGATTCCTATTATGAAGATAGCTAAAAATCTTTATTAGCCAGCAGAGTTAACTTGGAGCATAGCCTATTTACATGAGAAGTGACAGCTTTTCTGTTGATTCTTGAAATCACCTCCCCCACACTGGGAGGCCAGAGTTTGGGCTTGATTGTTGTTAATTTGCAACTGAATAGAGTACCTGGACTTCCCCACAGTCAACCTTAATCCTGTTGCTTTTCAACTCTGTATTTCAAGCAGGTCAGTTACCTCTGCAGGCTTGCCTTCAGCAAGCACAGATGGTAGAAATTCATCGATATGAAGAGATGCATTGAGTACATATTATGGCTTTGGTCTGATTGGGAAAAACGTGTGCAATGAGGGCTGGCAGCCAAGGACAGGCCACTGGGTCTATGGCTTATTTCAATCTAAGACAGAGGCATGTGCCAAGAGGCCATGGTTTGTTCATAATAACACCATAGAGACATGTTTGTGCAAATGAACACAAACAAGCTGCACGTGTTCTCCAGGATGGATAAGAATGAGTTCAATGAGACCAAAGTCCTAAAACAGGCACGGCCGCCAGCCACCATAATTCCCAGGCAGGACCACGGAGAATAAGTAAATTTTATGCCCCAGTTCAGCTAATTTTTATTATATAATTAGAAAAGGACAGTAGCCTTGAGCAGGCTGGCTCAGACCTGTTCCACCACTGTGAAGGAGACCACCTAGGGTGGAGTCTTCTGTCCTAGATAGGTCTATTGTTCTGCCACCTCTGCTGTTTTCTACAAGATGCTGCTACCTGCTGAGAGGCTGAACCAGTTCTTCTGACACTATCCTGATGAAATGAGATCCTGGTGTGATGGGGGATGGGATCCCCCCCCCCCATATAAGCTCAGACTCTTAAGTAAACTTTGGGCCTTGATCGGTATTTTTGTCTTGATCTTTGTCTTTCTCTAGCCATTTTCTCCCATGCAGCCCCAGCCTCCCTTTCAGGAACCAGGTTCCTGTAGCTGCAGGCCACTACACATTTTGATTTGATTTGATATTGCTATGATTCAAGGAGAAAAAAGGAGGACAAAAGTTGAGTATATTGGTGGATGGAGGTGTTGATCTTGGATTAATTATGAGTATGAAATTCAGTGTGATAAGACAGACCATAAAATTGTCAAAAAACTAATAAAAATAGTATACTATTTATATAGTTTCCCTAAATCACTCCTCAGTTCAAAGCATGGTCAGAGAACTACTTGTAGTAATCACGTCAACCCTAATACTGGTGGATTTAGGCAATCTGGACACAACAGAGCACTTTGCTTACTCCATGTGGAATAGTAACATTTAGAAGGTACATAGACTTAAGCCAGGTCTTCATACTACTAACATCCACACGCCAAGATGAAAGGAGTAAAACATAGCCATCCTCACATGCTGGAGGACTTCCCTGCATTTGTACCTGTGGCCGGTACAAATGTTTGATAACTAGGGACAGAGAAGGATGTTTTGAGTAATTTTATGCAACCTTCCATCTTACTTCCTTAACCTAATCTTATTAATTCTAATCTATCAGGATGCATGTGACCCCTTCACTGTAGTTCTGTGAAGAGGAAGGTTGTGTGCCTGGATTTTGAATTGGGTATTTAGCTACACAATTGGGAAAGACAGAAAACCACACTGGTGCTTTCTCCAATATCTCTCCAGTCGTACCTAGACTGATAACATGGATTTTAGGTGAGGTCATCATTCTCAAGACTTCTGTAACTGAAAGACCCACAACGTGAGGACTCCCCCACATTCTGACTCAGGAGAGGCGATGCCCCAAATCACTCACAAGAAACGGTCTTGATGCAAACAGCAAAGGGATTTTTATTTCAAGAGCTCTCGGGCCCAAAGTAGAGGACCATGGCGCCCCGAGTAGCTAGGAGAGGAGTTATTTAAGGGAAGAAACTGCAAAGAAAGGGGCAGCTGAGTAAACATCATTAGAATGGGGATGACGAATTACAGCTTGTCTCTGGCGGAGCTGTCTTTGATAAACATTTCACAGGGGATGGAGGAGCTAAGTGCCTATCTTTGGTACTCTTTCCTGGTACTTTACAAGATGGGTCAGGCTCCTGGGTGGGTCACCCAGCAGTTATTGGCTATTCAGGCCACCAGGCAGGAGAACAAAAGGCTTCCTGCTGGTTTTGTTTCTAAGGGTGAGAAACAGGCCTGGGAAACGCTTTGATTTTTAGTTGGGGGTCTCACATTCCCCACTCCTTCTAGTAAATAGTTCTAATCATAGAACTAGAAAATTTAAACCCCTGACTCAGTGTAGCACAGATCAGCCTGTTCCACTTTTTTATATTGTTGGCGTAGCATAAGAACCTGTATAGTGCTGACCCGCTGTCTGACAAAAGCCATTACCTTATTAATTATGCAGGGGCCTATGGTCAGTAACAGGAACAAGGTTAACAAGAGCCCCATGAGCACAGACAATGAAGTGGTCATTCATGGGGATTTTGTGAACCAACCTTCGAACCACCCTTCATTAGCCTCTCACTCTCGTTTTCATTTTTCTAACCTTTCCCTGATTTTTGCCATAGAGTCTCTAATCACCCTTGAATGATCAATATAAAAGAAGCACTCTTCCTTTTGGGTCGCACATAGTTCTCCTTTGAGGAATAATGAATCTAAGCCTCTCCTATTCTGTAAGACTACTTCAAAGAGTGAAGTCAAAGACTCTTCTAACTGACTGACTTTTCTAAAGCCTTTATGTCTGCTGTCATTGCTGTGTGCAGTCCCTCTAGACCTTGTTTCAGTTGCTGGGGTCCAGTTACCAAGGCAGCGGTCCCTGTACTGATCCTAGCTGCTAGTCTCACACCCATGATCATGGTGAGGGTGTGGGAGATTGCTTCTCTTTTATTCCTGGTTGGTTTTTTTTTTGTTTGTTTTGTTTTTTGTTTTTTAATTCATAAGTGTCTAGAACCTCGCTATCAAGGTGGTAGTATATCCTAGGGACTAATTGCGTTAACACACAAAAATCTCTTGACTGATCAAAGACAGCCGTAGGAGTCAGTCCGGAGCTGCAAGCCCACCAATAATGATTGCCAGGTCAAAGATTGGTTTTTAGAAGAAGCAGGGATAGTCCAGGTATGGTTGCTCCAGGGTGCTTTCTAAGTTCAAAAGTTCAACTTTTTATGACCTCACAAAAGCTCATTACACTTTATCAATAAAAACATTCTGCAAACACCAAAGGGGGTGGGGATAGAAGAAGCAGCCATAGTGTGGCAGAGAGAGCACTGTGGGCGGCTCTAGGAACCCTGCCGAGCCCTCGCCTCCTCTTCCTCCACTAGGTGGCCATTCATCTAGCTCCATGCAGCAGGGTGGTGCCCTCATGAGTTGCACCTTTGTAGTCGTCCTCCTTGTCTTCCATGGGGGGAGGGGGCTGTCAGGGGCCGGCAGGCTCTTGGCCACCGCACTCTCTGGACCCCTGAGCCACCTGTCTCTGTGTCCCTCTGTGCCATGCCCCCTCAGCACTGGCCAGCTTCCTCCTCTTGAGTAGGCCTTCTGGAGCTGCTTCCACACTTGCGGAGAGCCTAGAGAACAAAGGCTGGGAAAGCAGCATGTCAGCACTATATATAGAGGCTATTATTAGTAGTGGAGGGGGACCCCCATACAGTAATTTATAGGGAGGCAGTCTAAACAGTCCAGGGGTGTTTCTAACCCTGAAAAGCACAAAGGGTAGGAGAACTATCTAATCATTAGCGCCAGTCTCTGCTGTCAATTTGGTAAGGGTATCTTTAATGGTTCTATTCATCCTCTCTACCTGTCCTGAACTTTGGGGCATATAACTTCCAATCAATACCCAATATCTTGGCCAAATCCTGACTTACCTGGGCAACAAAAGGCAGGTCTTTGATCAGACCTGATTATTTTGGGTATCCCAACTCTTGGGAAGATTTCTTCTAGGATCTTCTTGGCTACGACCATGGCAGTCTCAGTCCTGGTAGGAAAAGCTTCTACCCAGCCTGAAAAGGTGTCTATAAACACTAATAAATACTTGACTGGCTTCACCTCAGTGAAGTTTATTTCCCAGTAAGCACCCGGGTGACTTTCTCTCAGTCTTCTCTCAGGAAGCATTCTGGAGGGATTAGCATTAACCAGCTGGCAAGGCACACAATGTTTGACCACCAAGTCAGTCACTCCTGGTAATCTCTAAACATGATAAGGAGATGTCCTAATCAGTCTCTGCATATGTTTAGCTCCTTCTTTGTGGGGTAGGATCTCTTCCCTTCTGAGGTTTAATAAGTCCCCTCTGGGATCCTAGAGAACCAGTCTATCTTTTTATTTCTTCCCAGTCTTCCAGGGTGTACTGCCATCTAGATCCTGAGGTTTTGGACTTTTTCACTACAGGCAGAAGGCTAACACTCTAGGCTGCTTGTTTGGTGGTTAGGTTTGCCATCTGATTCCCTTTAGCCATAGCATCTTAGATCTTTCTCTGCAGATATCAACAGCCCTCTTTGTCTGTATATTGTTCCGTGCAGTGGCAAAAGCATACCTGCTGTTAGTGTAAATGTTGATAAACTTCCCCTTTGCCATTCGTAGAGCTTGTATCAAAGCCACAAGTTCAGCTTTCTGGGCCAACGTCCCTTCAGGGAGGCTGCTGGCCTAGATCATTTACTTTCTGTCCACCACTGATGCCCCCTCCTTCTGCTTACCTTTAACCAGAAGCTACTGCCATCCATGTATTAGCTCGGACTCTCAGGCCAAGGCTGATCCTTCAGATCATTTTGAGTACCAGTTTCTTCTGCCAGAATGTCAGCGCAGTAGAGCGGGATTGAGGACAGCAGGGGAAGTGAAGGTCACTCGTTCAGTCAACAAGAAGCTCTAATAATGTGTCACATGAGCGTTGGTCATCCATCAGTCAGGGGGCTGTCAGATAATGCTTTTAAGAGTGTGGGGTACCACTACAGTTATTTGCTGTCCCCAAGTGAGCTTATCAGCATCCTTGACAAGCAGAGCTACGGCAGCAATAGCTTTCAAGCAAAAAAAGGCCACCCACTGGCAACAGGGTCTAACTTCTTTAAAAGCTTTCTGGTGATCTGGGGTTCACACAAACACCTCCTCTCTCTTGGTCGCAAACCCAGGTACCCAGAGCCTGCAGAAGCCAGCAGTGCCCGAGAATCCTCTTCCTTGCCTTGGTGTAGTTGGGGTGGGGATCAGAGTTACAGTCTTTTTCCTGGCTTCCTTTAGCCACTGCTTCCTGTCTCAAAGGGTGTATCTCAAATAAATTACTTCAGTCTGACACAGCTGAGCATTTTTAGCTGAGGCTCGGTATTCCAACTCACCTAATTCTGTTATGTACATTGGTCTTCTGTTGCCCAGAATCCCTATCTGTCTAGGTCCTGTCTTTTCTTTCTTTCTTTCTTTCTTTCTTTCTTTCTTTCTTTCTTTCTTTCTTTCTTTCTTTCTTCCTTCCTTCCTTCCTTCCTTCCTTCCTTCTTTCTTTTTTTTTCTACCACTGCGGCCAAGATTCTAGTCAAATTTCTGTCTTGTCCACAATCTCTCCTGTCTTTTCTTTTTTCTGCCCCCCCCCTCTCTCTCTCTCTCGTTCACATAACTCACATAACTCACATAACTTTTCTTTCTCCATCTTGTAATATACTTTCTCTTACCTTAGCCAAATTAGTGGGCCGTTTCGAAGCATGTCCTGATCCTGGTGATAGATTTTTAAGCTCTCCCTTCAGCCATGTTGTAGTCCCAACAGGATGAGTCAAAGGGAATCTCATGTCCATATCATTTTGTAGCTGTGTAGGCTGCCCATCAGCTCCCAGGATATTTTTTTCTAGCCTCTAACAGAATTCTCTTTGCTCCTCAGTTGTGAAGAGCGTCTGTACCAGCTGCTGACAATCATCTCAAGTAGGCTGATGGGAGAACATAAGGGACTCTACCAACCCTGTGCATTGTGAATCCTCTGAGAAAAGGGGGGTGGTTAGTTTTCCAGTTATAGGAAAGTGACCAGTCATAGATTTTGGAGGCTCCAATTTGGGAGAAGCCTTCACTTTCGATTTTTCTTGTAACACCAGAGCACAACCACAATTTTGGGAGTCAAAACCCAATTTTAACAGTGTAAACAATCTATTCTCTTTAAAAATTAACACCAAAACCATTACTTGTTACAAAGTTTGACTGCTTGTTTCTGCACACAAACGCAAGAAGGTACAGCCCCAATACCTCAAAGGGACACTGCCCTAAATCCTATCTTTTATAAGTCAGGTTTCTAGGATAAGAATTACATAGAATATTACCCATTCAGGTGTATCCTGTTTTCATGGGTTGTGCCATGCTGCATGTTGTAGTTCTAAATTACTCTAACCCAGAGTTACCAGTTTTAAGCCAACTTTTTGTTTCCAATGTTACAAATTTTTAATCATAACCAATAAATTATGAGCCAATAACCTATAACCAGGACATATAAAACATATTTATACCTTTAAAAGTATTCAGAAACAAAAATGAAATGGCTGCATACATTTGCTTA
>LR752597.1:8319-72748 GCA_902729485.2 Mus minutoides | reverse complement strand
CCTAGTTGGCCATCAATGGGAAGAGAGGCCCCTTGGTTATGCAGACTTTATATGCCCCAATACAGGGGAACGCTGGGGCCAAGGGGTGGGAGAGGGTGGGTAGGGGAGCAGGGCCGGGAGGGGGGAGGATATAGGGAACTTTCTGGATAACACTTGAAATGTAAATGAAGAAAATATCTAATAAAAGTTGAAAAAAAAACCCCTCTGGTTACCATATGGCATCTTGCCTCCTCCCTTTTCCTTTCGAAAACACTAATCTCTAATACATTATTATCAGCAAACTTGATTGTAGTGTATACGGATAAAACTTTCTACTTTGTGGTATCACCAACTCCTACTGAAGTGTTAGGGGGAAAAAGTGGTTTACTTTGCTTCGTTTCTATTTGGATTGCACTTTCGAAGATGCATGAAAATGAAACATCCTTATCGACAAGCGATGAGTCTAAAATGTCAAAATCATTACAACTTTGTGCTCTAGAAAGCTACCCAAAGGGCAAGCAAACTCTATTTATGATCCTTTTAATCATCTCCATTAGAAGTCTCATTATTCTTTTCAGCCATTTAATATACAAAACAAAGTACAGTTATCTTTATGAAAATCAAATTCTTCCCCGGTCATGAGGATATTTAATTATTTCAAAGATGACAATGTGCCAGGCACTGTATTTAGGTATGTATTCATTATTATAAACCTATCATTGGAGCAACTCCTGTCAAATTAAGGATAAGAAAACAAAGTAATAAGAAGCAAATGTTAATGAATGAAAATGAATAAAACAGAACACAGAATACAAAGCAAAGACATATATTAAAATAGTCTGACACATAAGCCTATGATCTAAGCTGTCTAATGGCAAGGCCTAGAATTTGGAAGAAAACACTCAATAGACAGAAAAGTTGATGCCCAATATGAGATTGAGAGCTAAATTTTCAGGGATTATCCAAAACCAATGTCAGATGCCAAAGAAACATGTATGAAATATTAAAGAAAACAGTTTAAATTATATATTTTAACTTACATTACATATTTACAAGGTAGGAGTTTTAATAACATGTCAAAGACCAATGTATTCATATCAGATGCTGTTATTAGCTTATTAAAATGCAAATGAAACTTAATAGTCTCAAATATTTGTTGGTTTCCCACACCAGAAATACCATGTGAAACTGAGAGACATCACCTCTACCGAAGCTATAATTTACATTCTGTCAACTTTCCCAAGTGTATAATGATACCCTCTGAACACATCAGGCTGGTTACCTTGGCAACCAACACTAAGCAGCCACATGGAAACTATGATGTCAGTAGACTCTGTGATAATCAATCCCAGATTGACAAAGAAGGGGGAACTGGGATTTTAATAGGAGCAGGACAAGACAACTCTAGAGGTCAGCACACACATGTTGAAGAACAATCCTCCCTAGAGGTCTTGAATCATTAATTCTCAAACAACAATATCAGTTTCTACTGGACCTTTCTAAAATATCAGTCATTATACACAAATATAACATTTATGTTTCAGTTGGTCTGCATTATATAGTCTCTACCTTCACTCTTCATGGTCTTTGGTTGACTATCAGCACATTAATATTCTTTTTAGGATCCTTATGGCTCATATCTCTAACTATCTTTTGAATAAACCAATGGAAAGGGTAAGCACTGAGCTTGAAATTGAACTCTCTGGCATCACTTTTTAGCTGTCACATGACTTTTCCTTAGGAGATATTAACAATGGTACCTCACTGCAGAAATAATTCCACCTAGTCTATCTTGGGAGAAACAACATGTGTTTTAATCTATATCCAGGACCAGACTGGTGAAAGGTCACTTATAGGATCATCGATGATAAATGCAGAACCTCATCACTGAAGAGGCTATAGCAGTGTGAATGCCAGCACATGACAATGCATCTCACAGCTCCCTGCAAAATTTGTAGGCAGCACAATTTGCAGGCAGCTCATCTTGGTCCAAGTCTCTTCTACTTCACAGTTCCTTTTTACTTTTGTAACACTGGGGAGGAGCCTTGCGAATCTGAAGCCTCATATATCACCTTGACTTTCTGAATCTTATGGGTCTTCCTCTGCCCTCAAATAAGGGAATGTATCAATTCAAACTGAATAGCTACCAATGTAGTAAGACTGGAAAAATGATAGACTGTATTGTCTTCATCTGGCCTGCAACCAGATCTCATCACTGTTTTGCCCTCTGATTTGAAAGATAAGTTTACATTGGTGGTCTTCAGGGAAGCATAATTTACAGGCCACATCTTTGCAGGCCTGACCAAACTCTACCTACTGTCATTGGATACGTGGCAGAAGGTAACAATAAATAAACAATCTACAGAGCAGTAGATCATGAATCATATTTAAATTCCACTGTGTGCAATCATCTGGATTACAAGCACTACATGATAATTATAGCCACTGCTTGATATCATCCCTCTATGTGGACATAACACAATTCAGAAACGCGTTCTCTGTATTCTTTGATGGAATCATTTAATGTTGCTGTAGGTCCTGGTATCTTCCCCTTAGCATTCTTTAGCCTGACTTTTAGGACTAGATATACATTTTTATAGCTTGTAAAAAGGACCTAGTAACACCCAACATTTTATTATTTCTAACATTTTGATAATTCATTTTCCCTTTATTAAAAGGGATACATTTATACCTCTAGCATAAAATAGATGGTTATTAAATGAAAGGGTAAAATATCAGAGACCATACATGAATAATATTTTTTACTCCTTTTATTGAATTCACCAAAAGGTTCAATCCTAATTCTCCCTTCCTAGTGTTTCACCATGTAGGAACTTTGTTTATATAGTCTACATGGAAATAAATTAAGCATGAGGGACATCTATTATCCTTCCTCTCATTTTCATTTGTTTTTTTTAAGTAGATTTGATTACAATGTCAACATATTTTATGCATTGGGGAATAATCTTACTTTCTATGCTTTTACCTTTTGGCAGAATCCAATGATATATACTTGCGGTCTAAGATCTTAAATTTTTTATTACCACACTAGTCAGTTAGATTCCCTCTGTCTCTTGTCTGAATGGCACGGTTCCAGTGTCTGCCTATCTCAGCTTTATCAAGGATACCTAATTTTGGCCATGACTTGTTCTTGAACTGGGAAGTAACAAATGAATTCAATAAGCAGAAAATTTAACATTCTTCTCTTTTTCTCATTGCCTGTGGGTGTCTAAAAAATATACAAATTGAATATGCTAAATTAAGGCCAAATATAACCTCTCTATAAACAAAATATGTAGACACACTTCTCAATTTTCAGGGTTTTTTTTTCTGTCCTTTAGAAAGAAATATTTACTTGGAAGGTATCACCTTATCCTTATTTTGAAGGTTGTATTGTCAGGACAAACACCTTGTCCCTTATTTTGATGAACCCAGTTAAATGCTTGCAAGTGTATGAACCAGATCTGCATAAAATGTGCTCAAAAATCCAAATTCACCTCATCATTTGGACTGCTCAAAGACTATTCAAATAGCATCCCATATCTGAAAAAGGATTACCAAATTTATCAATACCATTGCAGTCAAAGGGACTACTTAATCATGTTTTTATTAAATAAAGTGTTATGATAATTTTTTTTCAAAAAAAATCTGTGGAAAGGGGTAACAATAAATGAAGTTCTTAATAAGAAGAAAAAGCTTTTGTCCATAAGCTATCAAATTACTGTCAAATAGCTTATTTGATAAAAAAATATTGGAAAACACTTTGGGAAATGTTTATATTTCTTTTGCATATGACATATATTTTTGTCTGTGTTCCTTTTATTGGTGTGATTTATTGGTATAAAGACCAAATTATATGCAGAGATCTACACAATATCTTTTAGGGCACTATTTTTATAATAACTTAATATTTATATTTACTGTATCATTTCTCCCCTGAATCAATAAAGTTTCTTTTGTACAAATATATCTTCTCTTTTTATTACCTCAGAAGCTATGTCTTAATAGGCCTCTTGATAGACAGACATAATAAACATTTATTTAAACTGATGTCATAAAAAAACAAAACAAATGTCATATTTTACAAATTATAAGATGACCTTTTGAAACTAGCCTAATGGTTTAATACCAAAATACATAAGAGACAGGGAAGACATTACTTTTCATTTGTCATGTCTTACAAGCAGGGGCATGGCATTTGTATTTAAAAGGTCAGGATAGATGGCATAATTGTATACTAAGGTTAACACCCACTAAATTTTAATTTAGATATTTTACAAGTGTATCAATGAATTTAATAATGGGACAACTGATACTGCATATGAAATTTCCCTATCTTAATCTTTCAAGGTCAAATGCAAGGGACTCTACCATTGAATAAAGGATATTTGGTCTCACTCAGAACTCTTCTCCTGGGTCATACTTGCACATGCGTTAAAATAACTTTACATCCCAATCTGCAGAATATACATGGTGCCTAGTTTTTTGAAAATACCATACCTTTTACAATACCACTACAACAAACATATGATACATACATACAGACAGACAGACAGACATGCATGCATACATGCATACATACATATGCATGGATCTGAGTTGTGCAAACTTCTTTCTGTCAAATATCAGCTCATATTTCAGACTTTGTGAGTTTCTCAACTCCTCAGGCACAGCATGAAAACAGCCTTGAAAAATATACAAACAAATGTGTATGTGGCTTTCTTCCAACAGCAATGTGTTTAGGAAGCAGATGGCTACTGGATGGCTGTAGTCTCAGTCCTGATAGAAAACCAGCACAGTACAGCTTTGATAGATAAAATATCCTCTTAAACTTTAATGTGCAAATTATCATATAATCTATTTTTTTTCATATAATCTATTTTGAACAATATTATTGGTCACGGTCTTCCACTGAAGGGGAAGCAGTTTCATAGATTGTAACTGGCTGCCTGTTTACTCAAGCGTTTTGAGACAACAGTATTCCTATAAAATAGTCTTGGGTCATCTGTAATTACAATGTTTTGAGGCTGATGTTAGAATAAAAGAATGCATAACAATTTTCTCTATAGAAGAAAATATCATTCCATACAATGTACCATGACTCTTCAAAGGAAGAATGGAGAATGTTTCTAAACTTACTTTGTACAAAAGTAAACCACTTTATCTGCTTATTTTTTCCAAAAGTATGGTGTTTCTCCCTTAAAGAGACACTTAAAAAAATACCCCATTAACTTTAGTTGAGCTTTTGAGAAGGCTGATGATGATTTAATTATTGAAAATATTAGCAAAATATTTTCACTGCTTCATATATAGAATTGGCAAGAATCCATAATGGTTTCTATGAAATCTGTAAGATCCCTAAAAAAAATTAAAAATAAAATAATAAATAAAAATGTGTCACAAGCCTTTACTTTTGCAGAAGGCTGAAATTTGAGTTATAACCAAAAAGTCATATGAAAACCTGTTACTATAGAATCTTCCTAAAATAAATCTTTATAAATTCATAAAAGAGATAAAAGATAGTTGTCCTATTACAAAGACAACATGCCTCTGCTAGACAACAAATATTAACAAATTAAAAAGCCAAGCTTCAAGAACGAGTTATTTCTTTCTTTTAATTGCTGTCCAGTATGTGCCATAGACCCCAAAACATTCCAAGGTATGTAATGTTCTTGGTTACCTTCCAGAACATAATGGTAAGACCTTTATGCTGAAGGTATCACATACTTGAGTCACAGATCACAGAAAGACTAGGCTTGTACTGACCTGGGAACTCTGTGCATATTGCCTAGGTTTCATAGAACTAGAAGATGTGAGCACTTCACTAGAGGAGAAAAGTAAGTTTTAATCATGCTGAGCCATGAACCTTATGAGCTACAATAATTATTGGCACAGTAAAACATGGCCACTCATGCAATAGTGGTATGAGCATCATGGGCATAACCAAATACTTTATAATTTGTTTTGAGGCCTACTCTACAAGTTGAAATACATATAGTCTGCTATTCCTAGTAAAAGAACATATGATTAGAAAGGTAATAAGCCACAGGAGAGAACTTACTACAATTGAAATGAAATGAAATTAGTGAGGTGCATTCGAAAGGCCGTAAAATATATGTAAATTAAGTAGGTATGTACTTTTTAGAAGAAATCTAGGTTAGGTTAGAAAAAGTTGGATAAATATATGGAACTTGTTCTACAGATAACTATAGAAGCAAATTAAAGAGATGAATGGACCTTAGATGTATAGTTTGTATTTCAGATTTATTTTCTGAAGAAATATGGATGGTGTAAGGATATAGGCAATATGATCCAGTGATTGACAGGACGAACACTGGAGTAAGGTAAATGTGGAATGCAGATAACTTCCTATTAGCTGGAAAATGGCAGGGACAAGAGGATTCAAAGGAAGAAAAGGCTTGTAGGGTATGTTTCATTTTCATAACTAGAAATGTAAAGATTCATAATATAAACTATCAATATGTCAGGAAAGTTAAATAATTGAAAACAATATAAAATTGAGCAGAATTTATGAGTGAAGTCTAACTTTCATGTCTTTTAATCAGGAATATACTTCTTGATTCCAACAACATTTTACCCATGAACTCAGAACAATCCTACCCCCACAACAAAATCATTATCTGAAAGCAATCATGGGAAGTTAGCAAAGTAGTGTTCTATTGCACAGTAGTTAAAGCTTCTTACACTTCCCTGGGACCCATTTAAATCACAACAAAGGAATTACCTACAGTAATCCCTAAATTTGTTTCTAAACAGTAAGCAAATTATCATACATGGTATAGGATTCCTATATAAACAAAGTTCAGTAAATTGTATTATAAAAACATAATTGAAAATTAATATAAATTAGATCACAAATGGAATTAACTGATAGAAATAAAATCCAACTTCAGTAAAATATGAATCAAAAAATATAGATAAGGTCTAATGCAAGTTTTTATAAACGCAGTAAAAAAAATAAACGTAAGTGTTTCCATTGTGATTGGCTAGCATTGTGTAATAAGCAACTTTTCCACTTGATAGCTTAAATCATAACCATTTTATTATCAAAGTAATGTGCCAGGAAAACAGGAAGGGATCTGTTGGGAAACACATCCTACTCTGTTCTCACACAGGAGAGTTCGTCTCCTGTCTGGCTTTGTCTAGAAGATTGATAATAATTTCACTCACATAAATGTGACAATACTGGTTTATGGTCACAGGGAGAGCTGGAAGACCGTGAATCACCTGTGTGCAATTCATTCTCTGTGCTTCTGTACACATCTCCCTTGGAGACTGATTACCCTGACTTCACTGTGGCTTAGAGATGCCATTCTTTTTAGGGATGGTGCCTGTGGAGTGGGCAAGCATTACTTCTGCCTGCATCCTAGTTTAAAGAATTCACAAGCATCCTGGGTCCAGAGGAAGAAAACATAAATCACAACTCAACCAAATGATGTTAAATGATGTGTAGATTTCTTTAAATTTCCTAAGTTATATAGCTTAATAATAATAATTTAACAAGAGATTAAAAATACCTATGAAAAAGTTAGAACTGAGTATATATAAAACTATCTTTCCCATTCCTAGACTAGTTGTAGTCTAAGGAAGGACCAGCAACAGGCCCAAAGTGAGATCTAGTTCAAGGGGAGGCCCCAAGGCCTGACACTATTACTGAGGCTATGGAGTGCTCATAAAAGGGGACCTAGCATGACTGTCCTCTGAAAGACCCAACAAGGAGCTGAAAGAGTGAGATGCAGATATTTACATCCAACAAATGGTCAGAAGCTGCTGAACCCTGTGGTTGGATTAGGGAAAAGCTGGAAGAAGCTGAGGAGGAGGGCAACCATGTAGGAGGAACAGCAGTCTCAACTAACCTGAGATCTCTCAGACACTGTACAACCAACCAGGCAGCATACACCAGCTGATATGAGGCCCCCAACACATATATAGGAGAGAACTACCAGGTCTAGGTTTAGTCAGAGAAGGTGCACCTAACCCTCAGGAGACTAGAGGCCCCAGGAAGTGGAGAGGTCTGGTGTGGTGGTCAGGGGCAGGTGGGGACATCCTCATGGAGACAAGAGAGGAAAGAGGTATGAAATGTGGAACAGTCAGAGGGTAGACCAGGATGGGATAAAATCTGGAAAGAAAAAAAATATTAAAACATTTTTAAAAAAAGTAAAACAGAGGGGAAATTTGAAAAAAAGAATAAAAGAAGATATCTATGTGAAATTTTTATCATTGTGAATTACATTCTTCTAGATTTATTGATCAATGTCTTGCTCAACCATCATAAAAGAAGCTACCACCTGAAGTCAATGAGAATAAATATAGAGACCCACAGGTGGCCAAGGTGCGCAGAGTGAGAGACTTTGGAGAGTCCTGTGTGGTATGACTATCAAATCCTTTCTCTTAGAGGTCAGCATAGCAAGAAGGGGAAAAAGCAGAAATAATACAAGAACCAGAAAGGATGAAGAGCACAAAAGAAACAAAGCCTTCTAACACAGCAAGACTGTTACACATAGAGGTGGAGGCAGAATGCACAGTCTATGCCCAATGTGATTCAAGCACTAAGAGGAGATCTGGGCACAAGCTTACATCCTTAACCAAAAAGCTATCTCCAGTTGATTACCACTCAGAAATGAAATGTTTGTTTTTTTCAATGGAGTCTCATTGGGTAGACAAACCACATTTAAGGTCAGACGCATGTCCAATAATACATGAGCAAAACAAAAATCTCAGTGGTATTTGCAAATTGCTTATTATTTTTTTAATCTCATGTTTTCTCTGGATATTTATTTCTGTACATTTTTCCTTACCCTACTGGTCTTTTGCTTATACATTGTGGTTTAGGTTTTTCTGTACTTTAGGGGATTTCTGTACATGTCTGTATATGTTTCATATGTTTTATCTTTTGCACTTTATTTTTCTGTTTTGTATGTTTGTTTTGTTGGGTTTGGGCTTGTTTGGTTTTATCTCCTCCTCTTCATCCTCTTCCTCCTGCTCCTTCTCCTGTTCTTCCTCCTCCTTAAATGTCTGTTTTACTATGAGATGTGGGAGGGTGAGCCAATGAAGATAAGGGAAGAGTTGTGTGTAGGGAAACTATCATAGAATTTATTATATAAATAATTGACTTTCAATTTTTAAAGAATATTGGAAAAGGAGATGTCTTTTTTCATACAAATTAATAAATTAGTAGTTCATAAAGTAAACATAGAAATATTAATAGTGTACATGTAAACAAAGCAAAAGACTCTATACACAATAGCAGAAGACTTTCAAAATAAAAGCTTCTGAAGAGTTCCTGAGATAAACACAGGACAGTGTGATTTCTTAAATAGAAAACTCATGTTTAGGGATTAAAAAATCCCTCAATATAAAAAGACGAAGAACTTTCCCTACATTCATATATGTAGTATATATGTAATACTTATATGATATATATCATAAGCTATGTGGAATATATATATCTCACATGGAAATATATTATATATTACAATATATTTATATGTATATATTTTTATTATATAAATTTATATTTAGTGTTTATATGTAATAAAATCATAGAGAACATTATAAATTTCATAATTATAAACTTATTATTCATAAATAACATGCTTGTTATAATAGTTCATTTTGTTTGTCCATTTGACATAATATATAATTACTGGCAAAAGATTCTTTTTTTTAATTAGATATTTTCTTAATTTACATTTCAACTGCTATCCCGAAAATCCCCTCCCCCCTTCTCCCTCCCCCCTCCCCTGCCCACCCACCACTCCCACTTCTTGGCCCTGGTGTGTCTCTAGCTCCATATGTAGCAGAAGATGGCCTAGTTGGCCATCATTGGGAGGAGAGGCGCCTTGGTACTGCAAACTTTATATGGCCCAATACAGGGGAATGCCAGGGCAAGGGATTCTTAATGAGAAATTTTCTAGAGTTAGTTGGCCTATGGATACAACAGTAGGGATTTTCTTAACTTGGTTAAATGAGTTTGGACAATGTACACTGAACATGGCCCACACTATTTCATTGCCTTGGCTCTGGATGAAATGAATAGGTGGGAGTGAGCTGGGCATAAGTATTCCTTAAAACATTGTTGTCTACTCTTGACTGTGCCTAGCTGCTTAAACTTTCTGCCCTTTTGATTTCCTCACAGTTATCAACCAATTACCTAGAACTGTAACCCAAATAAAACTTTCTCTTAAGTTCCTTTGGTTTGAGTATTTTATCACACCAATAGAAAATGGAATTGAAACACTCTTATTTAGGCCACCATGAGCCCAAACTCTCCAGACAGTCTCACAGTACCCAGAGGACTCTCCACCCACCCCACCCCCCGCCCAGGTACCCTAGCACGGTCAGGAGGTCAGGATCTTAGGATCACTGGTGAGTGGAATAGAACATCTGTTCCAACAGAACCAGGAGTGCCTAGGGCCAGCAGGAGCAGGGACACAGGAACCCCACCCAACCAGTGGCTCTGGTTCCTTCCAATCAGTCGTGGTCTACTTTTGAACTCAGCGGACAGCCCCATGGTACCCAGAGGAGGCATCACTTCCAGGCACTGTATAATGCCCAGGATCTTAGGATCCCAGGATCCCAGGAGCTTGGTCATACCAGGATCTCAGGGTCTCAGAGGAAGCTTGACTGCCAAGAACTCTGATACACCCAGAAACTCAGCATCACAGGATCCCAGAAGCACGGGATCACAAGGAGAGCTGGACTCTGAGAACTTCTGACTCAACTGTGCTTACAGGAAGGACAGGCTCCAATCAGGTATATCGAGGACAGGGAGCACTTGAAATAATAAGATGGTGGGAGACAAGTATAAGAACATAAGCAGGAGAAACCAAAGTTACTTGGCATCATCAGAAACCAACTATCCCACCATAGCAAGTCCTGGGTACACCATCACACCAGAAAAGCAAAATATGGATCTAAGCACACTTCTCACGATGATGATGGAAGACTATAAAAAGGACATAAATAACTCCCTTAAGGAAATACAGGAGAACACAGGTAAACAGGTAGAATCCCTTAAAGAGGAAACACAAAAATCTCTTTAAAAGTTAGAGTACAACACATCCAAACAGGTGAAAGAATTGAACAAAACAATCCAGGATCTAAAAATGGAAGTATAAACAGTAAAGAAATCACAAAAGGAGACAATTTTGGAAGTAGAAAACCAAGGAAAGAAGTCGGGGGCCATAGATGTAAGCATAAAATACAAAAGATAGAAGAGAGAATCTCAGGGGCAGAAGATACCATAGAAAACATTGACAAAACAATCAAAATAAAATATGCAAAAAGATCCTAACCGAAAACAACCAGGAAATCCAGGACACAAGGACAAAACCAAACCTAAGGAAAATAGGTATAGATGAGATGGAATATTTCCAACTGATAGGAACAGTAAATATTTTCAACAAAATTATAGAAGAAAACTTCCCATACCTAAAGAAAGAGATGCCCATGAGCAAACAAGAAACCTACAGAACTCAAAATAGTTTGGAATCAGAAAATAAATTCCTCCTGCCACATAATAATCAAAACACCAAATGCACAAAACAAAGCAAAACAAAAAAGAATATTAAAAGCAGTAAGGGAAAAAGGTCAAGTAACATATAAAGCCAGACCTACTAGAATTATACCTGACTTCTCCCCAGAGACTATGAAAGCCAGAAGATCCTGGGCAGATGTCATACAGACCCTAAGAGAACACAAATGCCAGCCAAGGCTACTATAACCAGAAAAACTCTCAATTACCATAAATGGAGAAACCAAGGTATTCCATGAAAAAATCAAATTTATATGATATCTTTCTAAAAATCCAGCCCTTCAAAGGATAATAAAGGGAAAACTCCAACACAAGGAGGGAAACTACACTCTAGAAAAAGCAAGAAAGTAATCTTTCAACAAACCTAAAAAGAGATAGCCACATGAACAAAATTCAAACTCTAACAACAAAAATAACAGGAAGCAACAATGACTTTTCTTAATATCAAGGGACTCAATTCCCCAATAAAAAGACATAGACTAACAGACTGATTGCATAAACAGGACCCAATATTTTGCTGCATATAGGAAACCAACATCAGTGACAGAGACAGACATTACCTCAGAGTAAAAGTCTGTAAAACAATTTCCAAGCAAATGATCCCAAGAACAAGCTAGTGTAGCCATTTTAAGACAGAATAAAATTGATTTTCAAACTGAAGTTATCAAAAAAGATAAGGAGAGACACTTCTTACTCATCAAAGGTAAAATTTACCAAGGTGAACTCTCAATTCTGAACATTGATGCTGAAAATTCAAGGGCATCTACATTCATTACAGAAACTTTAGTAAAGCTCAAAGCACACATTGCATTACACAAAATAATAGTGGGAGAATTCAACAACACACTCTCATCAATGGACAGATTCTGGAACAGAAAGTAAACAGAAACAGTGAAACTAACAGAAGTTATGAAACAAATGGATTTAAAAGATAGCTATAGAAAATTTTATCCTAAAACAAAAGGATATACCTTTTTCTCAGCACCACATGGTACCGTATCAAAAATTGACCATATAATTAATTGGTCACAAAATCGGCCTGACCAGATACAAGAATATTGAAATAATCCCATCCATCTTATCAGGTCACCATGGACTAAGGCTGATCTTCAATAACAATATAAATAATAGAAAACCCACATACTCTTGGAAGCTAAACAACACTCTACTCAATGATAACTTGGTCAATGAAGAAATAAATAAAGAAATTAAAGACTTTCTAGAGTTTAATGAAAATGAGGACACAGCATACCCAAACTTATGGGACACAATGAACACAGTCCTAGAGGAGAACTCAAACCTCTGAGTGCCTCCAAAAAGAAACTGGAGAGAGCATACACTAGCAGCTTGACAGCATACATAAAAGCTCTAGAACAAAAGGAAGCAAATTCACCCAAGAGGAGTAGATGGCAGGAAATAATCAAACTCAGGGCTGAAAGCAACCAAATAGAAACAAAAAGAACTATACAAAGAATTAACCAAACCAAGAGATGGTTCTTTGATAAATCAACAAGATAGATACACCCTTAGCCAGCCTAATTAGAGGGCTCAGGGACAGTATACTAATTAACAAATTCAGAAATGAAAAGGGAGACATAACAACAAATCCTGAGGAAATCCAAAAAATCATCAAATCCTGTTATGAAAGCTTATAGTCAATAAAACTGGAAAACCTGGATGAAATGGAAATTTTTCTAGACAGAAACCAGGTATCACAGTTAAATCGGGATCAGATTAATAATCTAAAAAGTTCCATATCCCCTATAGAAATAGAAGCAGTCATTAATAGTCTTCCAACCAAAAAAAAAAAAAATGCCCAGGATGGCTTTATTGCAAAATTCTATCAGGCATTCAAAGAGGACCTAATTACAATACTCCTCAAATTACTCCACAAAATAGAAACAGAAGGTACTCTACCCAATTCCTTCTATGAAGTCACAGTTACTCTAATACCTAAACCACACAAAGACCCAACAAAGGAAGAGAATTTCAGACCAATTTCCCTTATAAATATTGATGCAAAAATACTCAAAAAATTTTCAAAAACTGAATCCAAGAATACATCAAAACGATCATCCATCATGATCAAGTAAACTATATCCCAGGGATGCAGGGATGATTCAATAGACAGAAATCCATCAATGTAATCCACTATATAAACAAAATCAAAGACAAAAAAACACATGATCATCTCCTTAGATGCTGAGAAAGCATTTGACAAAATCTAAAACCGATTCATGATAAAAGTCTTGGAAAGATCAGGAATTCAAGGCCCATACCTAAACATAATAAAAGCAATATATATCAAACCAGTAGCCAACATCAAACTAAATGGAGAAAAACTTGAAACAATCCCACTAAAATCAGGAACTAGACAAGTCTGCCCACTCTCTCCATAACTATTCAATATAGTGCTTGAAGTCCTAGACAGAGCAATTAGAAAACAAAACTAGATCAAAGGAATACAAATTGGAAAGGGAGAAGTCAAAATATCACTATTTGCAGATGATATGATAGTATACTTAAGTGACCCAAAAAATTTCACCAAAGAACTCCTAAACCTGATAAACAACTTCAATAAAGTAGCTAGATATAAGATTAACTCAAACAAATCAGTGGCCTTTCTCTAAGCACAGGATAAAAATGCTGAGAAAGAAATTAGGGAAACAACACCCTTCACAATAGTCACAAATAATATAAAATACCTTCGTGTGACTCTAAATAAGGAAGTAAAAAATCTGTATGATAAGAATTTCAAGTCTCTGAAGAAATAAATCAAAGAAGATCTCAAAAGATGGCAAGATCTCCCATGCTCATGGATTGGCAGGATCAATATAGTCAAAATGGCTATCTTGCTGAAAGTATTCTACAGATTCAATGCAATCCACATCAAAATTCCAACTTAATTCTTCATAGAGTTAGAAAGGGCAATTTGTAAATTCATCTGGAATAACAAAATCCTAGAATGACAAAAACTATTCTCAAACCAGAAAATAACCTCTTGTGGAATCATCATCCCTGACCTCAAGCTGTACTACAGAACAATTGTGATAAAAACTGCATGGTATTGGTACGACACAAAGGTAGATCAATGGGATGGAATTGAAGACCCAGAAATGAATCCACACAGCTATGGTCATTTGAGCTTTGACAAAGGAGCTAAAACCATCCAGTGGGAAGAAGATAGAATTTTCAACAAATGGTGCTGGCACAACAGGTCATTAACATGTAGAAGAATGCAAATTAATCCATTCCTATCTCCTTGTACAAAGCTCAATTCTAAGTGGATCAGGGAATTCCACATAAAACCAGAGACACTGAAACTTATAGATGGGAAAGTGGGGAAAAGCCGTGAAGATATGGGCACTGGGGAAAAATTCCTGAACTGAACAGCAAGGGTTTGTGCTGTAAGATCAAGAATTGACAAATGGGACCTTATAAAATTACAAAGCTTCTATAAGGCAAAGGGCACTGTCAATGCTAAACAAAGAATTCTCAACCTAGGAATACCGAAGGGCTGAGAAGCACTTGAAAAAATATTCAACATCCTTAATCATCAGGGAAATACAAATCAAAACAAGCCTGAGATTCCATCTCACACCAGTCTGAATGGCTAAGATAAAAATCTCAGGTGACAGCAGATGCTGGCAAGGATGTGGAGAAAGAGGAACACTTGGAGATTGCTGGTGGAATTGCAAGCTGTTACAACCACTCTGGAAATCAGTTTGGTGGTTCCTCAGAAAATTGGATATAGTTCTACTGGAAGATCAAACAATACCATCCTGGGCATATACACAGAACATGTTCCAACTTGTAATAAGGACATATGCTCTACTATGTTCATGCAGCCTTATTTATAATAGCCAGAAGCTGGAAAGAACCCAGTTGTCCCTCAACAGAGGAATGGATACAGAAAATGTGGTACATTTACACAATGGAGTAATATTCAGCTATTAAAAACAATGAGCAGGGCATGGTGGCACATGCCTTTAATCCCAGCACTCGGGAGGCAGAGGCAGGCAGTTTTCAGAGTTCAAGGCCAGCCTGATCTACAAAGTGAGATCCAGGACAGCCAGGGCTACACAGAAAAACCCTGACTCGAAAAACCAAAAAAAAAAAAAAAAAAAAAAAACACCACCACCAACAACAAAAACCAATGAATTCATGAAATTCTTAGACAAATGGGTGGATCTGGAGGATATCATCCTAAGTGAGGTAACTCAGTCATAAATGAACACACATGATATGCACTCACTGATAATTGGATATTAGCCCAGAAGCTCAGAATGCCCAAGATATAATTTGCAAAGCAAATTAAACTCAAGGAGAAAGAAAACTATAGTGTGGATCCTTTGATCCTTCTTATAAGTGGGAACAAAATTCCTTTGGGATGAGTTACAGAGGAAAAAGGTTGGAGCATAGACTCAAAGAATGACCATCTGGAAACTGCCCCACCTGATGATCCATCCCATAAACAACCATCGAACCCAGATACTATGGCAGTTGCCAACAAGAGCTTGCTGAAAGGAGCCTGACTTGGCTGTATCTTGAGAAGTTCTGCCAGTCCCTCACTAATACAGAAGTGGATGATCACAGCCATCCATTAGATGGAGCACAGGGTCCTCAATGAAGCAGTTAGAGAAAGTACCCAAGGAGCTAAAGGGGTTTGCATCCCCCTAGGAGGAACAACAGTATGAACTAACTAACAACCACAGAGCTCCCTGGGACTAAACCACCAATCAAAGAAAACACACGAAGGGACTCGTGAGTCTAGCTGCACATGTTGCAGAGGATGGCCTAGTTGGTCATCAATGGGAGGAGATGCCCTTGGTCCTGTGAAGTTTCTATGCTCCAGTATAAGGGAATGCCTGGGCCAGGAAGTAGGAGTGGGTGGGTTGGGGAGCAGGGGGAATGGGGAGAGGATAGGGGATTTTTGGAGGGGAAACAAAGAAAGGGACAACATTTGAAATGTGAATAAAAAAATATCTAATTAAAAAACACTATTTAAAATATCATTTGGTTTTTCCATTTTCTAAAGCATGGTCAATTCATTTGTAGGTTCACGTGAAAATAAATCAAAGCCAAGAATAGGCAGAATGCAGGGTGGATGGGGACTAAGAAGAAGGAAAGATAATGGGGAAAATCAGGTTTTGTGATGTGGAAGCATAAAGAAACAGAAGAAAAAGTCTGCACATTGATTCAATTATGTATAATAACTTAGTGTCAAAAACATGTTAAATAAGATAAAAGGATGAGTTGTTAATATGTTGATCCATAATAAGCATTTAGTTGGTGAAATATAAGTAAAAATGGATATATAAGAGAAGAAAAAGTTATCCACAAATTTATACTTATCTTACACTCCAGGATACAATGTTCTCAATGAACCAAAAATTTAAATGCAAACTAAGAGCATTGAATTTCCCTTGCAAAGGAAAAAAAAAATGTTCAACAAAAACAGCTGAGAAATTTTTTTAAAGAATATTCTGGTAAGCTATGACAAAGATCCTGAGAGCAAGATAATGAAGAAAAGGAAAGTTTACAAGTAGGCATTACAGGTGTCACAAATCTGACTGAGAAAATCACCTTGCATACCATAAACTCTGTCCAGCATGCAGGCAGATGCTCTTTTCAGAGGATCCACTGAAAACTGGCTCTGTATTAGCTATGGAAACAAAGCATTGTCACATTTTATGGTCACTAACACAGCTTTCATGCTAGCTGAATGAAATGAAGAGGACAGCATGGTGTGACTGGAATTTGATGACCCCTATGCTTAGTGTTCATATCAGCTCTGGATTAAGGGATGGGCTGAGGGAGCACAGGTCATGAGGCTTTTCAATGGAGCTGTTCTGGCATGACTGGAGAGCAGCTATTCTTATTTAGAGAGCTCTAGTTTAATTAATTTTTGAGAGGATCAGAAGCTTAACTTAATTGAGACTTTGTTAATGTAGGGTTAACACCACAGGTGTCTCAATGGGACACAAGAAAGGCTGTTTCTTAAAAATAAAATCCATACACTAAAACCTTTATGCCCTTTTTGAAAAAGAAGCAACTCCCCAAACCCTTCTAAGATGTTTTTAACTGGTTATTTTATTTATTTACATTTCAAATATTATCCCCCCTTCCCAGTTTCCCATCCACAAGCCCACATCCAATCCCCCTCCCTCCTTGCTTCTATGAGGGTGCTCCCCCACCCACCCACCCACCCACTCACCCTCTCCTGCTTCACCTCCATAGCATTCTCCTATGCTGGGGCATTGAGCATTCACAGGACCAAGAGCCTCCCCTCCCATTGATGCCAGACAAGGCAATCTTCTGCAACATATGCTTTGTAGATTTTACAGGTGTTAAATAGGGAGAATGTTTAAGGTCAAAATATTACTGTTAGTGGACCATGAGAAAATTTTCACATGTCCATAAACAACACAAGTTCAAGGCAGCAAGTCAATAATGAACATGTATTAAAACAAAAATATGCACAGTTCAGAGAAAGATATGACGTTCAGACCCACTGATAATCAGCAATGAGGCAAATCCTTTGTATAGTGTGGCAAGGATCTTAAATGAAAAAGAAAAATCTAACTTTCACTGAAAACAAAGCCAGGAAACAGAAACTGGCATTCTGTCCAAATGATTTGAGTTGATGTTGATAAGGGCTCAAAAAAAAAAAAAAAAAGTAGTGGGGTACATTTTTTTAAATAGAATATATTTTTTAAAAATAAGAATAACCTGAATGAATAAAAGTAATAACTTTCAATGAAAAAAATGGGATTTTCTTTTCTTTTCTTTCTTTTTTTTTTTTTTTTTAATTTGAGACAGGGTTTCTCTGTGTAGCCCTGGCTATCCTGGAACTCAGTCTGTAGACCAGGCAGGACTCTCTAAGACAAAATATAAATGCCATTTTTCTACCATAGAAGGTTGGAATTATTGATGAGAGGACATATTTAGCCAATAGGAAGAAAAACTTACCATGTCTGTGAGGTATACCAGTAAGCCTTGGTTGCTAAAAGAGATGGGACTTTTGAATCACAGGGCAGGAATTGTTTGTTGGTATGTATCTATCTCCACATCCACTGTCCAAGGGCTTAACTAATGATAAAGAGCCATCTAGCTGGAAATGCTCTGAAGCCTGACTCAAAAGAGGTCTTCTTTTTTTTGTTGTTGTTGTTGTTTTTCGAGACAGGGTTTCTCTGTGTAGCCCTGGCTGTCCTGGAACTCACTTTGTAGACCAGGCTGGCCTTGAAATCCGCCTGCCTCTGCCTCCCCAGTGCTGGGATTAAAGGCGTGTGCCACCACGCCCGGCCTAAAAGAGGTCTTCTTGGAGCTCTCAGTATAAAATTTAGAAGAAAAGATAACATATCTCTTTTTGTACCAAAACAAAGCTAGTCACCATTGGATACTTTGAAAATATTCAGTCTGCTGGAGTAAGACCATAGGAAAGGATTCTAAATTGAACTCATTTTTTATTATCTATTTCGTTCAAAATACATATTTTGGGCAATTGGAAGTAAATATAACCAAGATACATTGTAGACATGTTTGAAAGGATTAAAGCAAAAATAAAGTATATTTTAAAATATAGTTTTATATAGCAATTTCTACTGAATTGAACCACTCTACTTATGGAATCCCTTGAGACCCAGAAAGTAAACAGATATCACATAACTGTAAAAACTGAAAGCTACAAAAAAAAAAAAAAAAAGTTCTCTTTTTTTTTTCTTCCTGTCTCCTATGAGATTTTTGGAGATGGAACTGCTTGTAAGTCAGCTCTGCTCCAGTAAGTAACTCTTCATCCAAACTTCTGGGAGTAGTCTGCATGAACACATTGACTTGCTAAGTTAAACTCTGAAGCAACCATTAAGTCTTCTGTTCCCTATCCAGAATAAATTGACATGTGTGTACTGTCTCCACATACATACATAAATACATACATATGCACACATGCATACATATACATGCTCTCATGTACTCTCACACACATAAACAGCTCTTAGACATGAGCTATATATCATATTTTGGTTGTGATTTGAGAAGGACGGGAAAGTGACAGAAGATGACTCCAACACTATGAAGCTTATCACTAGAATTTTTCTCTTAAAAACAGTACATTAAAGGTTGAGGAACGTTCCTTGCAATATCAAGAATACATGAGGAATGTGTACCTTGGTGGTAACCAACAACTCTTGAATTGAACTTAAGAACTTGCTCAACAAAAGGGAAACCATGCCTAGTACTGGAAACATAGCTCAGTGCTAGTAAAGCTGTCATTATTGTAGGATGATCTGCAATCACTAATTTACTAAACCAGCACAAACCCTAAGAATGACGCATAGCATTTGTCCTTATACCCACAGATAAGTGTAGTCTTTCCTCATGGAGGGGAACTCTCTTTATAACATGGAGACCACTGCTGAAGAGCCCAATTAATCAAAATACAGAATGATGGAGCCCAGTCTCAAAGGATACATTTAAAGAACATCCTGGCACCTAAGATTTAGGTTACAGCACAGAAGCAGGGAGAAAAGATTTAGAACCAGAGGATAAGGGCATTGGTTGGGACTGTGTTTCCTATGAATTTGAGAAGCTACACACATAAAGTCTCATCAATGTGAGTGCCCAGCTATGAGCCGAATAAGGATGGCTCCAGAGGACATAGCTAAGCAGAGGGGAGAAAGGCCCACGAGTCCTCAACACTGCACAAAGTACTGTAAGTAACCCAGGAGAGCTGAAAACGAAGAGGTGGACTTCTTATGGAAGAGCACAATGATTATTTTTCCAGTTCTAAACCACACTGAAAGCACACATACATGTAGCATCGAATGGTTCAGACAGGCAATATTTGGGAATATATACATATATATGTATAGGTATATGCATGTAATAACAGTTAGTAAACAACAGCAACAAGGGGACAACTGATTTGAAGGGATAATGGGAGAGACGTTTGGCTGTGTTTGGAGAGAGTAAAGGGCAGGAAGAAATGTCGTAATTAAACTATCAACTCAAAAACTAAAGAAAAATCTGCAGGAGGATTATATTGTTCTGAAAGTACTAGCCTACACAGTAAACAGAAAGAAAGGAATACAACATGTAAACATGTCAAACAAGAGATAAATTACTCATTATAGATGACAGACTTTGCAGGCTTGAAATTTTTTAAGTGATCACACACACACACACACACACACACAAAGTTAAAACTCATAATAAAAATAATATTGAAACCAGGGATGGCTATGTACGAGAATGATGTGATAAAAATATTAGACTTCAGGAATAACAATAATATGATGTTATTAGGGAGCAAAAGACAACTTACAACCTTTAAAGGGAATGCCCTAAAAGATATGTGCAGACAGTTTTCCAAACTCATGATTAAAAATAACCTGTAAGCCGGGTATGGTGGCACATGCCTTTAATCCCAGCACTTGGGAGGCAGAGGCAGGCGAATTTCTGAGTTCGAGGCCAGCCTGGTCTATACAGTGAGTTCCAGGACAGCCAGGACTACACAGAGAAACCCTGTCTCAAAAAAAAAAAAAAATTAAAAAAAAATAATAACCTGTAGATACAGAAGAGCTGAGGAAAGACGGCCCTGTTTTCATTCCCATTGCTCTGATAAATCTCCCTAACAGAAAACAGCCTAGGGGCAGAGACAGTTTATTGGTCTCACAATTCCAAGTCTCAGTTCATTGCTGCCGAGAAGTCAAAGAGGAACTGAAAGCACACTAAAGAACAGAGAAAGGATAACACCGAGGGAGCTGCTCTCAGACAGCTTCCTCCTCAATGATTCTGTTCAGGAACCCTTGCCTTGTCTAGGGAACGGTGCTTCCCACAAGGTCTGCATCTTGTTATATTACTTAATAATCAGAGCAATCCCCTGCAGTCACTTCCATAGGCCACTAACATCTTGATAATCTGCAGTAAAACTCTTCCCAAATGATTCTGGGTTGCATCAAGTTAACAGATAAAACTATCCAAAAGAAAAAGAACATGATGTGTGTAAGTTAACTTTATTCAGAAAAGCAAAACCAGAAGCATATTTAAAACCAGAAATTTATAAAAGAAACAGAATTAAACCACATTAATACAGAGTTTTATACACTCTGTACTGGCTAGTTTTGTGTCAACTTGACACAGCTGGAGTTATCACAGAGAAAGGAGCTTCACTTGGGGAAATGTCTCCATGAGATCCAGCTGTAAGGCATTTTCTCAATTAGTGATGGGGTGGGTACTTGTGGGTGGTGCCATCTCTGGGCTGGTAGTCTTGGGTTCTGTAAGAAAGCAGGCTGAGCAAGCCAGGGGAAGCAAGCCAGTAAAGAACATCCCTCCATGGCTTCTGAATCAGCTCCTGCTTCCTGACCCCTTTGAGTGCTAGTCCTGACTTTCTTTGGTGATAACAGCAGTGTGTAAATGTAAGCTGAATAAACCCTTTTCTCCCCAACTGCTTCTTGGTCATGATGTTTTATCCAGGAATAGAAACCCTGACTAAGACACACTCCAAATCTCCAATGTGGGATCTAGAGACATATCTGTATACATAAAGTTTACAATATTTGTCAAACTCATAAACAAATCTTCTTTTAATACAGTAATTTGCCTCAGAACAATGCATGCATTAATTATCAAACCCAGGACACTGTTGTTTGCAAAATCATCTTTCTAGTAATAGGACAACTTCTAGTGAACATGGTATAGATGTGAATACCCTGCATCTTATATATTTGTTTGATAATTATATTCAAGATATGTCACTTGAACACCATAAAAATCACATCCCAGATAATGTATTAATGTCAGGCTTATTCCTTAAGGGAAAATAAGTATTTACAGACTTGTTGCTACACAAAATAATGCTAAAAAAACCAGTACAGAGAAATAATACCACATTCTGCCCTAAATAGTGAACAAGGTTCTAAACTTCAACCATGACAAGCTTTTATCATTACCTCATTTAAATAAACAAATCTGAAATGTTTGAACTAAGTAGTCAACACTCCCCCCCCACACACACACACACTCACACACACTTTATCTCATGTCTCAAAGGCCTTTGAAAGTACAAAGTTAGTCTTTCCCTTCCTCCACAGTCTCCACTTTGAAACCATCTTTGGTTTCATGTATTTTGCATATTTCTAGGTAAATTATTTCTGATGCATATTATAATAGCCTTCCTTAACTCAATTTAAAACTCATTAGTTTTATGATATATCTTTAAATCTCCCAATACACGATGCTACTTTTATAATTCTTGAATCATCATTATGCACTTCATAACACCCTTTAGCACAACTTATTAAATAATTTTAACTGTTTTCTATAAGATAGCAAGAATGTAGTTACATGTTTTATTTTGTTTGGTTTTGAATAAGATTTGAAAGTGAAAATCAGTAGGAGACAGTAACTAGAGAGAACTTCAGCTACAAAATCTGTCATTTATTCTGGCCCGAAACAGAGGAGATATTGGCCATAAAGTGGCCATTACAAAACCATGAGGTAGCAATATGGAGAGAACAAACCACATTCAAAAAACAATAAAGAACAGAAATGTTGACAGTAACCACAATTTCAAACCGCCAATTAACCTGGAACCAAATATTTTCCAGTTTGTGTGAGATGAGAAGAGCAAAAACCAGTTTAGATATACTCATTCGTTTCATATTCTATTGCATTAGCAAGAATTTGTTCCTAAGTGAATACAAATAATAAGTTGCCTTGTTTTACATTTTAGGATAACCAACACCTGTTGTGACCCCAACGCCTTTATGCATGGAGTCTTTCCACTAAAAGCAGAAGCTTCCCAGACTTCATTTCCCAGCATATTCCAAGAAAACTTAAAACTCCATTCTTTTACTGGTAGGTGTGTTTTGCAACAACATCTCACTCTGTAAACCCAGGCTGCCGTTGAACTTATTCTGTAGAATAGACTTACCTCAAACTCACTATGTAGATCAGGCTGGCTTCAGACTTCCGGCAACCCTCCTGCCCCAACCTTCCCAAGCACTGTGATGTTATGATATGAATGACGCCTAGAATCACACCAGGAGTTTCTTTTTGAGGACAGATTCACAAAAGAGTATAAACATTATTTTGTAGCTTGACTAGGAATATAGGAATAAGCGGAGGCCTCCTTTTTAAAGTGTGAAGAGATGGCTGTTATCCCCTCGTTTCTGTAAAACTCATCTCTGGATATAATTCAGCCAAACCAACAGAGCATGCTTATTTTTAATTCATGTGCTTTTTTTTTTTTCTACAATGAACATATGTCCAAAGATAGTAATTTTCAAGAAAATTCTCAAATATGTTTCCCCGTAAATCAAGAAATGGGGGCAGGCACACAGAGACCCTACATGTCACACTTTGTGCCGGTGACTTTTAACTGTGGGCTTGACACAACATAGAATCCCCCAGAAGTTTAATGAGGGACTGTTTAGACTATTCTGTGGGTGTGACTGATAGAGACTGTCTTGATTGTTAACTGGTCTAGGAAGACCTGGGTCATCTTGGTCAGCACCGATTGCCAGGCAGGGGTGGGAGCGGTGGGAGGAGTATAAGAATGAAGGGATGGAGGTGAGCATGCAAGCAAGCCAGCAAAGACCCATGCATGCATTTATCCTCTCCCTCCTCTTCAATGTGACCATATTGCCCCAAGTTCCTACCTTGACTTCCTCACAATGGTGGAGTGTGATCTAGAATAGCAGGCTGAAATAAACACTTCCCATTTCTTCCCTAAATGACTTTTATTTTGGCGGTGGGTAGGGGGGGAGGGCAAGAATATTTCATTCTGGCACTAACAACAAAACAAAACCAATTAGAACATTCCTTTCCATGGACCATCCAGACAGTGCCCCATCTGGGTGGTCCATCACATAATCAGCCACCAAATGCAGGCACTACTGCATACACCAGCAGGATATTGCTGTAAGACCCTGATATAGCTGTCTCCTGGCAGGCTTTGACAGTCCCTGACAAATACAGAAGTGGATGCTCACAACCATCTATAGGGCAGAACACAGGATCCCCAATGTAGGAGCTAGAGAGTGTACCCAAGAGCTGTAGGGGTCTGAAAACCTATAGATGGAACAATATGAACTAATCAGAACCCCCAGAGCTCATGTCTCTAGCTTCATATGTATTAGAAGATGGCCTAGTTGGCCATTATTCGGGAAGAAAGGCCCTTGGTCTAGCAATGTTTATATGCCCCAGTACAGAGGAATGCCAGGGCCAAATAGTGGGAGTGGGAGGGTAGGGGAGCAGTGGGGGGGGGGTATAGGGGACTTTTGGGATAACACTTGAAATGTAAATGAAGAAATTCTCTAATAAAAAAAAAGAAAGAAAGAAAGAAAGAAAGAAAGAAAGAAAGAAAGAAAGAAGAACATTCCTTTCCCATTCCTCCACAATAAATCAGAATTAATATATTTTGCTTTGAACAAAGACCAGTTTTGTTCTTTCCTGCTAATTATCACCATTTGAATCCAGTTAACATTGCCAAGTTCATTTTATTCTCTACTCCTAAAATTCACTCGGTGAACAATCTAGGTCCTAATGTACCAGAAAGATAGACTGCTGTCCTTTGGAAGTACTTTTGCTTCTGTATTGTTTATGAAAAATTCAAACCAGAGTATGAGCAGGGTGGCTTACCTTGATGTCCTTATTTTGTTGTTGTTATAAAACACGATGGCACAAATCCGCTTTGTGGAGAAACGGGTTTATATCAACTTACACTTCCAAGGCACAGTCCTTCATTGGGAAGGTCAAGACAGTAACTTGGGCAGGAACCAAAATAGGATACCCCCCTCTCTGGACCTCTACTTGTTTGGTTGCTTTCTTGCTTCCTTGCTTGCTTGATTATATAGCCCAGGTATAGCTGTTTAAGGATGTTACTGGCAACAGATGGTAGGGATCTCCTATAGCAATTTATCAATCAAGGAAATGTCCCTGCAGATGAGTCTATAGATCAGTCTCATTGAAGCTTCTCTTCCACAGTGACCCTAGCTTGTGTTGAGTAGCAGCATAATTTACCAATGCACTTGGTGCACGGGAAGGTTGCATTGCTTTTGTTCCCAGATGGCTTGCTGCAATAATTCATGAGCTTGAGCACATCTCTCTCATCATTAAAATAAAACTGGACTTTGGGAGCAACCCTGTATTTTGTCATGAAGCAGGAAAGGAAACACTGAATAAAGGTGTCTGAGCTGCTGTGAACCCGTGAGGATCTGACCACCAATGGAGCACCTACCATCAATAGCTAGATGGGCAATAAATCAATAGAGTTATGCTTAAACAAAGAAAGTTGTGTCACCAAAACATTCACTACCTGAGAGACTAACTTTCCTTTTAAAAATAAAATAAAATAAAATATACATATGTCATCCTCCCAGGATGTAGGAACTTATGATTGAAGAGAGCAGATGTATTATCACTCAATATGTGAAATGTGTCTTCTGTATAGACATGTGGGTTCCGCCATAAGGTAGCGAGAACATTCCACTTCCTGGTAGAGGTGTAATACAGTGGTTTGTGCACCATTTTAAAGAGAAGTTACTTACAAAGAATCTCTATTGTAAAATGCTGAAAGTATTTCACTATTGTTACTGTAACTTGCTTTAAGGAGTGAGTTTACTTGGGGGATTTAGGGTGAGTGACCATTTAAGTAGCTTACTGTTGTTAATATATTTTTCCACTCAGGAGTATAAAAGTGTGTGAGTGATTATTAGTATCTGAGGATGTGAGTGTGTGAGCTTATGTGTGTGTTATTGTTAGTGCTTAACGGTGAATGTGTCCTTTGATGTGTGAGCCTATGTGACTATGGGAATGCAGTCGGGTATGTGTATATGTGTGTGTGTGTGTGTGTGTGTGTGTGTGTGTGTGTGTGTGTGTAAGTGAGCATATGTAAATTTCTTTTTCTTCTACACATGTATATCTTCTATACATATATATCTTTAAAGTAATATGCACAACATACTTATTTATATAATATACACATATTGAAATATATAACTTTAAATAATATAAGTAAATAATAAATTAATAATATATTATTATAAAATAATATATGTTAAACATATATTTTTATATGTGCCTCCATGTATGTTTGGGCATGAAGTGTCTGCAGTACCAGGAGTGGACAGATGGAGCCAGATCCAGTGGCACTAGAGTTAAAGGCAATTATAAGGTTCTGGGAATAGAACCCTGGTACCCTAAAGGATCATCAAGCATTCTTAATCACTGAGTCATTGCTCTACCCTTCTCCTTATATTTGTAAATAAAAATTTATACCATGGAGGTGACCACACCTCTGCTGAGAAAGATTCACAATTGTAATGCAGAGTGTTCTCCTTATGGCAAGGCCTGATGAGTTTGGTCCCCACATGGCAAGGACCTATGGGGATATTCGTGCAGCATCTCCTGGCCTTTCCAGAGGGAATGTGTGGTTCTCTTTTGCCTTGTGTTTGCATTCTTCGTTTTGCTACTGGAAGTCTTTGCTTTCACTTCATCTGTGACAGACGTTTCTCCAGAATCAGAAGAAGAATGCTTGGACTGTGGTTCATTCTTGTTTGTTTCTGAGGATCATGGGAATGAAACAGATCTCTGTTCCTCTGCTTATGAATAACAATGATGCAGTTAAGTCGCCTCAAGGCCTTAGTCTGGGTATATTTGCTAAAATCCAGATGTTCTATCCCAGTGGAAACTTAGTTCTAACAACAATTTGCTCACTGATCTGTTCCAAACAACAATTCATTGATTATCAAAAAGTTAGAAGGGTCTTGCTGGTGATTGTTTCCAAAACTTAATGAGAACATTCAGAGGCAAGCTAAGCAAGGACCAAGGACTGACACCGGTTACTAATGTGCTAAGAGCCCTGGCCTGAGAGGAATTAGGTCTCCTGAAAAGGATCTGGAGAAATGCTTGGTGCCATCTAATTAACTGGATATGAATTTTCTGGATATGTAGTCTACCACGTCTCTATAGTGTAATGGCAATTGCCACCAACCATGGTCACTTGGTTATGTACCAATGTGCTGGGTTAGATATTCACTTCTTGCTGAAGCTATGCTTTGTCTGTCTTGATATAGTTCATGGGTTCGCAGAAACCCTCAGAGACTGAGGAGGAGAAGGAAGGGAGAAGAACAGTTTGCACATTATTGTTCAACATAGGAAGTTCTTAAAAGAGATTGTACACGAGAAAATGGGAAAATGAATGGGAAATTTTTCAGCTGTGATAAAACAGACACATAAGTAAATGTGGCCTGAGTTGCCTCGGTGCCAGATTGTGTGAGCTGTACCTCTTGGTCAAACTCTTCTCTCAATGATTCCACACATCCTCTTTGGCTTTCGCACCCCACCAGGGCTGAACACCCACAATACCAGAAATTTATTTTATGTCAAATATCAAATACTATTGCATGCTTTCCCAAAAACACACACACACACACACACACACACACACACACACACTCACAAATATGACAATTTGAGGCTGCCATCATTATATATTAATTATTCAGTTGATTACTGTATTAGTTGCTAAATTAGTAACTTACCTTTCAAATTTTTGCCACAACACATTGCTTTTCTTTTTTTTTTAGTATTATGTTATATTTAATTTTGATTACTTACAATATTCTTTAATCTTCCAGGTTTGTCTCTAACTATTTGTTTGTTTGGAAATAAAACTTTTACTTACATTAATGATCATGGATTTTTTTTGTAACTTAGTAATTTCATATTTTAAGATCATTTTAAATGCCAATTAAAGAAGGCTGCCTATTTGTCACCTTTAGTTCTATTTCTTAGGACTTATAAATTGGCATTAAAAAACAAACAAACACAAAAACAAACAAGGGGTTAGAGAGATGGTTGGAGGTTTAGATTTTTCAAAACCTACTTTAATAAGGGTTCCTAAACCCTTCAATCTCCATTATAGCCAACTGGTCAAAGGTAGGGGAGGAAGATGGGAAGATGGTTAATAGAACAAAAGGGAGCTGGACCTCTTTAAGAAATAGTTCTTTGGGGGCAATTCCAATCTTGGTTGTCTGCAGTCAGGTCCATTAGCAGAACACCAACATGAACAGAACAGACAATTACTATTATTATAATTATTCTTTCATAAGAGCTCCAGATTGCTGGACTTTTCTCTGCCATATGAATGTGGTGGAATTGTCCATCTTTGGGCCTATGCAGTGACAAAATCCTGTGTGTCAGTGTCCCATCTAACACCCCATCTCCATCTTTAAGAAGGAACCTATGCCTTAGTTGCTCTGACCATTTCTCCCTGACACTACTCTATTCGATTTTATGATTTTTTTCAATCAACTTTGATATTTAAAGTATTCATGTTTAGCGACTTCTAACTGGATCTTGGCACCCTGACTTAGCCACCCATTCTGATGTAACTTCCTAATCCTTTGGCATTTTAGGCATAAAGAACAAGTCATGTTTTGTTTTGTTTTTCCCATACAAAAGACTGCTAAAATCTACACTCACTTTTAGGGTTTTCATGGCAATTTCATTAGTGATGTAGAAAAATATAAACCAAGCATTGTGAGTATATTCAGTGTGTGTGTGTGTGTGTGTGTGTGTGTGTGTGTGTGTGTGTGTGTGTTTATGGTGTATGTGTGTATATGTGTGTGTTTATGGTGTGTGTGTGTGTGTGTGTGTGTGTGTGTGTGTGTGTGTGTAAAATCTCACTTTATAGTTATTTCTGCTCATGACTGTTTTGCATGTGTGGGAGGAGCTATGTATTTGTTGGTGGGTTTAGGCCGCCACATGGTACATATAGAGGCAAGTCCTCTGCTTCATTAGTCTCCCTTATTCCCTAGTGATAATCTCTCACTCAATCTGAACCTGGGGATTTTGGTTAAGCTGCCTGGCCTGAAAAATCCTGGAGATTGACCTGCCTTTTGCCTGTTAAAGTAGAATAACAAACACGCACAGCTATACTTGATTTTATATAGGTCTTAGGGATTCAAACTTAGAGCTTTAACCTTGTACAGCTAAGTACGTTTACCTGGAAAGCCATATCTCCACCCCCATACTATATTTTACCTAGAACCTACTTCACAAAATTTACAGAATTTTGAAACTAAGTTGACATCAAATACAAATAATCTGGTAATTGGTTCCCAGTTTCTAATCCAGCTATATTATTCCAAGGTACACCCAAATGACTACTACAGAATCCCTACATATACATGATTAGCAATGTTCTGTTTACAATAATTAGAAAATAGAATCAGCCTAAATGTGCTTCAAAAGATGAATGGCTGGTACACACACATACACACACACACACACATACACACACACACACACACACACACACACACACACACACATTAAAGTGTAGCTTTTGCTTCGGCCTTAACTCCTGGAATGACCAGGCCCCTCCCAGAGAATATTATATCTGTGGATGAAAAACACAGATCATATGCCAGTCAATCTTAAAATGACTTTGGTAACTCAATGACCACTCACCCCTAAACCTCTAGTGCCTCCCCAGGCATAATTGGATAGATTGGCCATTGGCCACTGAAAACCAAAAACTCACATGGCTAGTTGGCTTTATCTCCTGCAGCTACTCCTTCTCTGCTCTCCTCTCTGCCTCTGTCCTCTGGAGCAACTCTGCATCCTTAGTCATTAGTAGCATGTGTCTTTATTGATGGGTCAAGAACCAATTGGGGAACAAGACCTTAGCATCAAACCCCCCCCAACACACACACACACATACACACACATACACACTCACACTCACATGCATAAACACATTTACATTCAGCCAAAGAATGAATGAAAATGAACATTGATGGAAGACATATTAAGTAAGGTAACATGGCTCAAAACAAAGAGCTTATACTCTGAAGATGTACTTCCAGCCACTGCTAAGCATATTTATTTGCTGAATACCAGACAACTAGAAGGAAAACTGAAGAGTAAAAAACAAGAGGCTTTACGGAAGCAGAGTTGGAAAAGACAGTGGAGCAAAGTTGAAGAGTGGAAGACAACATGAGAAGGGTGAGGTAGGGAAGGAGGAAGTAGAGGAAGGCAGGGGGAAGGACGCCAGCAGGTGGGAGGGAGGTAGATGTATGAAGGGGGCAGAACACCAGGGATGGGAGAAAGATAATCAACCAAAACTAAATATGTATTGCAGTATTACTTGGAAGCTTACCGTTTTGTAAGCTCAATGATGCAAAGGTAAAATAAGGTATTTTTAATTGAAGAATTTAAACAGAAAGATTTGTACATCTTGATATTTACACTAAGGTTTTGTTTATATGTTTGTTTTTCTGTTTTCGAGTTTTACATTTTGGTTTGTTGTTGTTGTTGTTGTTGTTGTTGTTGTTTCTAATTGTTTCCCAAAGTCCATCCTCCAGAGAATTTGGCTGTGAATGGAAGTACAGTGACTATGATGCCCAGTAGAGCCTGGAGATAGATATATGTCATCACCAGGTTCCTTGAGAATGTAGATTTATCATTCCTAACTCTAAGGTTTTATTTTGAAAAACAAAACATAGGCAATCAACTCTACCTTCATTTTACTGGACTGCACTTTGTCACATTCAGCTTCATTTCATCACAAGGAATTCCTCTGACATAACTGCTCTGTTTTATTGTTGCCCCAAGAACCACTGGCAGGGAGGATCCTCTTCTAGGGAGTACATCTGTTCATGGAAAGGATGGCTTATTGGGAGAACATCTGCAGAACCTCAAGTCCCATCACCTCTCAGTTCACGAGGCCTGCACAGCTCACAGCCCCCCTCTTTGGCCTTAACATCTTGGCCAGATTCAATCCTGCACTTGCTCAATTAATTTAATGCTCTGGTGGGGGTATGGGAGGTGTTTTCTTACTAACTACAACCTCTTTAGGGCTGTGAGAAGAATCTTAAAACTGTCATCTTCTCTTGCTATTTATATACTGTACCATACTTTCTGGATCTTTACTTAAGGAAAAGAATGCTTGGGAATTTCTTTACTACTCCACAAATTGTATAAAACTTCATGCAATTTAATCCTCATAACTACCTGGTAAATTCATTAGTCATCTATTTCTACCCCAGGAAATTGAATTAGAGAGTAGGTCCATGCTTCTTTTCACAAGAATACAAAATGAGGATCTCAACATTCTTTGTTATGAGATTCTTCTTTGCTACGTATTTCTATGTGGATGAGAAAACTGACAATTACTAATAATGCATGCATGGGCTATTAGTCAACCTATATGATGCATTTATATCCATAGATATTATGAACCATGGTTTTTATTACACAAAGTATTTCTCCTTGAGAAATCATCCTTCTTTCATGGTCTCCAAATTCCCACTGTGAAATGCAAAAGCTATTTTTTTAATATTTTTTTCCTCCCTTCACATTTTAGTATGGCTCCTTCCATAGCAAGAACCAATTAATCATTCTTGCTGAATAAAAAAGGACAATGGGCAAGAAAAATGATTGTGAGCAAAAAATGAAACATGTCACAATATAAAAAGATCCTCGGCTTAAAATGAAAATTGCTGAAGAAAATAAACCCAAAGACAAAAGGCTTCACCTTCCAGGTGCCAGCATAGTTGTGGTAGCTGGGGACCCTCCAGAGCTGCAAAGCCAAAAGCAGAGAGAGATTTATTATAGGCAATTGGCTGGGTCTGTTATGGAGGCTACATAGTCCTGGATCTGCCATCTAGACACTAGAGACCCAGGAGAGACGGCTCGTAGTTCTTCCCATGTTCAAGTTCAACAGAGCCTACATTCATGGGGACAGCAATTTTATTTTGCAGGGAGTCACTACGTACAGCAGAGAGAAACATCCCTTTCTCTTACATCTCTTAATTCCTGGACCTGGGAACCCTTGTGGGAGAACATATACATGCAAAATGTTGGTTCAGCACAGATAGTCCCACAGGGGACATAAACCAAATCAGCAAAAGACTGTCACTCAGATGGGACTGTAAGTAAGTTTTCAAGTGCTTTGCATCCTGGTAATCTGTCTGTTGGAAGGTGCAGAGAACATGGCCAGATAGAGGAATCATGATATAATGAGGGGATCCTAATGATGCTCAAGGCACACAATGAGATACAGGTAGGATGATTCATCATTGGAGGCATGACAAGTGTATGCCTCTTTTTACACTCCTTTGGCTCTGAAGTGAGTTATGTGGCTATATTGAATGCCACACAGAATACCATGATGATGGATAGGGTGTCTTAAAGGCAGTTTGCACATAAGCATTGTGTGCAGGGTCCATCCAATATCCAGAATAAATGCTTACACCAGTAGAAATAAAACACATCCTCTTCCCAGATGAAATTGATTTACCATAATCATCTTTCCCCACAGCTGGCAGACTGCCCCCAGAATAGTGCCTAATACAGGATGCAAGATTGAGCTTGTAGCAGGGGCTACAATTCCAGCTTGGCCATTTTAAGTCAAAGAAATGTTGCAAAGCATACAGATCTACTCCATTCTGGTCACACTGACCTCTTTGTTCCTGAGCCCTTTACCTAATTACGTGGAATCCTGCAGAAAGAAATGGGCTTACATCCATAGAGCAAGTAGGCCTCCTCTCTTAGCTATGGAAATCTTCCACTGCAAACATGAACACCCACGTGTTGTACAAATATCTTTGCTTCTTTCTTCTCTTTCAGAGAAATCAATGGACTTCTCAAATTTCATTAGCAACAATTTCCAACTCTCTCCCTTCCAAACCACTAGACACAGCTCAGAGCTTATACATATTTAAGGTCTAGGTGTCTCTCCTCTCCAGCCAACTGGATACAGAGGTGCCATGCCTGAGTTCTGGAATGTGCTGTGGTTGTCCCATTAATATCTGTTTCATGTAAAAACAAATCTATAATAGCATGATTTTTCTCTTCCTAGTTCCACTGGTCAAAAGGAATTACTCATGAAGCTGTAAATGTAGGATCAGAGAGAGCAGGACATCAGGGATAGCTACAGAGGCATAGGGACTCTTCAATGCTCTCAGAGCCTGCTTGGGTCAAATCAATCTAACTCCCATTTTTAATGTTATGAAATCCAATTGTTTTGGCTTGATGGGACATTGGACAGTTCAGGATGGACTATTGATGTTTCAGTGTAGCATTGTGAGTCACAATTGAGCACACATTATCTAGTGAGATCCAATAAGAGGAAATGGAGTCAAGGTTATCTTCTAACAGGGCAAAAGTCAAAGATGGAGCAAAGAAGGTTAAATGCATGACCTACGGGTGAACAGAACTTGAGCAGCAGCGATCGTCATCATCATCATCATCATCATCATCATCATCATCATTATTGCTACTGTTGTACCAGAGGGCTTGATACAGAGCCTGTGGGCCTCCCATTGGTTCTACCTACCATATATCCAGAGAACTCAAATAAATTAGTGGAGGGATTGCAGAAGCCTGACTGTACTTCCCATAAAAGCCTTCAAATAAACTTCAGCACCGAAACCTCCCCTGTTTCTCTATATTTCTTTTGAACATAGTTGCTTTGCTTACTCAGTGTCCCTGGCCTTTTGACTAATCCATGGGAAAGAAGCAAACTTTCAGAGACTACGGGGGATGGGGGAAGACTGGTGATTCTTTTTCCTAATTCTTTTTTTGTCTGTTTGTTTTGTTTTGTTTTAAATTTATTTACAATCCAGCTTGTAGCCACTGCCCCCAGTTTTGGTCCCACCTCCCACGGTTCCTCCTCCCATCCCTTCAACACCCTGTTTCCACAAAGGTGCTGCTTGCCCCCATGCCCCCTCACTCCCACACTCAGGGCCTCAAGTCTCTGGAGAATTTGGTGCATCTTCTCCCATTGAAGTGAGACCAGGCATTCCTCTGGTGTAAATGTGTTGAGGGGCCTCAGACCAGCTCATATATGCTGCCTGGTTGGTGGCTCAGTGTCAGGAAGCTCCCAGTGGTCCAGATTAATTGAGAACTGCTGACCTTCCTACAGGGTCTCCCTCCTCTTCAGCTTCTTCCATCCTTCCCCTAATTCAACACTAGGCATCCCAGACTTCAGTCCAATGGTTTGGTGTAAGTATCTGTGTCTGTCTCAGTTAGTTGCTTGCTGGGCTTCTTGGAGGACAGTCATGCTAGGCTCCTGTCTATAAGCATACCATAGCATCAGTGATAGTGTCAGGCCTTGGAGCCTCCCCTTGAGATGGATCCCAAGTTGGGCTAGTCAGTAGACAGCCTTTCCCTCAGCCTGTTCTCCTTTTTTGTCCCTGTAGTTCTTTTAGACAGGAAAATACTGGGTAAGAAATTTTAACTGTGGGTTAGTAACCTCATCGCTCCAATTGATTTCCTGTCTATCGACTGGAGGACTCTTCTACTACCCTTTCCCCACTGTTGTGCATGTTATTGAAGGTCATTTCCATTGAGTCCTGATAATCTTCCACCTTTCAGGACTTTGGTATATTCTAGAGGGTCTCCCCACCTCCCACCCCAAAGGCTGCATATTTATATTCATTCTGCTAGGCCTCTGGGCATCTATCCTGTCCCCTCACCTTCTGCCCCTCTGCCCATACATGTTCCTGTTTCTATTCTCCCATCTCCCATCCCATAAAGGTCCCTCCTTCCTCCTTTCTCCAGTGATTTTTTTTCTTCCTCTTTCTACATGGGGTTGAAACATCCTACTTGGGCCTTTCTGCTTGTTAAAATTCTCAAGTTCTGTGGGTTATATCCTAGGTATTCTGTACTTTTGGTTCATATCCTCTAATCAATGAGTACATACCATGCATGTTTTTTTGTATTTGTGTCACCTCACTCAGGTTGATATTTTCTAGTTCCATCCATTTGACAGCAAAACTCATGGTGTCCTCATTCTTAATAGCTGAATAGTATTACAATGTGTAAATGATCCGGGTTGTCTGTATCCATTCTTCTTTCATGAGATATCTGGGTTGTCTCCAACTTCTGGCCATTACTAATAAGGCTGCTATGAACATAGTGGAGCACTTGTCCTTGTGGTAAGGTGAAACATCTTTTAGGTATATTCCCAGGAGTGCTATAAAAGGATCTTTAGGTAGAGGCATTTCCAATTTTCTGAGAAAGCTCCAGATTGATTTTCAGAGTGGTTGTACCAGTTTACAATCTCATCAGCAATGGAGGAATATTCCTCTTTCAACACATCCTTGCCATCATCTGCTATCACCTGAGTTTATGATCTTAGCCATTCTGACTGGTGTGAGGTAGAATCTCAGGGCAGTTTTGATTTGCATTTTCCTGATGACTAAGGGCTTTGAACATTTCTTTAAGTGCTTCTCGGCCACTCAAGGTTCCTCTGTTCTAAATTCTCTGTTTAGCCCTGTACCCCATTTTAAGTGGGCTATTTGGGGTTTTTGGAGGTTAGCTTCTTGAATTCTTTACATATTTTGGATATTAGTTCTCTGTTGGATATGGGGTTAGTGAAGTTTTTTTTGTTTTTTTTTTTTTTCCCCAATCTGTAACTTGTCAATTTGTCCTATTGACTGTATCTTTTGCCTTACAGAATCTTTTCAGTCTCCTTGTAGGAGCCCTGCCAGCGGTAAATCCCTATATTCACAGACTGGGGTTCCCTGGATGGAATGATCCGGAGCTGTAATGAGACTAAGGGGGATGGGGAAGAGAAATGATCGCCAAGGCTACATGGTTGCTGCTCAAAGCTACTGTTTAATGGAGGACAAGCACTTGGGGAAAAAGAGGAAAGGCCCTGCCCCCAGTTGGTTATGCACAGGCGCCTGGAGTTTGGTGGGAAGCCTGAAGTATCCTGAGATGTCCTGGGTCTTAGGTGAGCTGGGTGGAGCCAAGGTCCCGGGAGACACACAGAAGCAGGCTGCAGGGGCACTGGGCTATTTCTTAGCCTAATTAACAAGACAACGGATGCTGCCAGGCAAGGCTCCTCAAGGCTTGGTCACAACATCAGCTATGCTGATGGGAGAAGGGGCACCACACTCCTGATATCCCATTTATCAATTCTTAGTCTTAGAGCCTGAGCCATTTGAGTTCTGTTCAGGAAATGTCCCCCTGTGCCAATGAGTTTGATGCTCTTTCCTACTTTAGATTCTCTTGTTTGCAGAGTACTTATTTGGTTTTATATTGAGATCCTTGATCCACGTGGATTTGAGCTTTGGGCAAGATGATAAATATGGATCTATTTTAATTTTTCTACATACAAACTGTCAGTTAGAACAAGACCACTTATTGAAAATGCTTTATTTTATTTTTTTTTTCTACTGTATGTTTTTAGTTTCTTTGTCAAAGATTAAGTGTCTATAAATGTATGGGTTTATTTCTGGGTCTTCAGTTCTATTCTATTGATTGACCTGTCTGTCTCTGTACCAATACCATGCAGTTTTTATCACTATTGCTCTGTAGTACAGCTTGAGATCAGAGATGGTGATTCCCCCAGAAATTTTTATTTTGTTAAGAATTGTTTTCCCTATCCTGGATTTTTTATTTTTCCATATGAAATTGAGAATTGCTCTTTCCATGTCTTTGATTAATTACTTTAAAACTTTATTGGGAATTGCATTGAATCTGTAGGTTTTTTTTGGTGGGGTGGCCAATTTTAATATGTTAATCCTACCAATCCATGAGCATGAGAGGTCTTCTGAGGTCTTCTTTGATTTCTTTCTTCAGAGACTTGGAAGTTCTTGTCATACAGCTCTTTCACTTGCTTGGCTATAGTTGTGTTAAATTATTTTATATTATTTATGATTATTATGAAGGCTGTTGTTTCCTTAATTTCTTTCTCAGCCCACTCATCCTTTGTATAGAGAAAGGCTACTGATTTGTTTGAGTTAATTTTATATCCAGTCACTTTGCTTGAAGCAACTATATATATGTATACATATATGGATATGTGTGTGTGTGTATGTATGTGTATGTTCTACATAACTATCACAGTGAGATGTGAGCCCTGCTATCATAAATATTTTAAGTTGGAAATAGTGGTGCCTCGTTGTAAGCAACTAATAAAACCAGTGTTTTATGTTTCTACTGTTTGGAGATCTTATGGTTTGTGGCAAGTATGAGCGTGATTCAGAGATATTACATACATTTTCTGTAATGAGACACTGAAGGCCTTACCATACACTAATTCATGAAGAAATTTGTAGTCTTAGAGGGCTGCCCATCTGTCTGTAACCACATCACAAGACTGGCTTGATAATTCCTTCTCTGCAAATTCTGACAGCAGCCATGATAGTCCTATGAATGGAAACTAAATAACATGTTCTCAGAAAAAATTTAGAAGCAATATCTTAAAAGATTAAATAGACCTTTAAAAATGACTGTAATAACCACTTGATACATTGTTATCACTAAGTATATTTGTTTATTAATTTTAACTTCATGAATATGAAAGGTTGCCTACTTGTATGTGTGTGCAGCAGATGTATACTTGCTAGAAGAATGGACAGTTCTCTTAATCTTTGAGACATCTCTCCTTCCCCTCATTATGCAGCATTTATTACCACAAGTGAAGTTAAAGGGTTCTAATCTTAGATATTTTTCTATTGTCCTTGATGTATGTGTGTGTGTCTGTCTGTATGTATTTTAATGTTATTATTTATTGTTCCTTATTATTCTCATTCATTTATTATTACTTAAATTGGTTTTTAACTGGACAATTCTGAAAAAAGCAAATGATTAATGTGAATTATGTAAAAAGAAATAACGCAGTACAAAATTATTATGTGTTCTTTAAAAAATTCAAATGGAATGTAGAAATTTATCAAATCAAGTGTAGCAAAAATCTCTTGAAACCTGAGAAATAATTAGTGTCACTCAAAGATAATTTGTAGGAGCCAAGATTATTTCTAATTAATAATTGATGTTTCAGTAGCAGTAGATTCATTAAATACATGAATTTTGGAATATGACTGAACCGAGAAGAAGAATATTTTGACTTTCAAAGAGTAAATTTTGTCAAGATTTATTATCTTTGCATGAATCAACTAATGAATTTTATTATAGATTTAAGAAAAATGATTACAAAAATATGATGCCAGTTCCTGACAGATCCACTTTTGAGACATTTTGCTTTACACTAATTGTCTTGTGTTTACCTAATGGTTGTGTTTGATGGCCATCAGGGTGATTCTGTTTATTCTGATCTGCACACAAAGTCAGTTCATTTATGCATATTAATGCTAGAATGAAATAAAATCTGTCATTGCCATAGGCAATATTGTGTGATCAAAAGAAATTGCAAAGGAGATTTTTTTTCAGATCACATGAGTATGATTCTCCCTGTCTATTTCATTCTTTTTCGGTAGGCAAGTATCAGAAATACCACTTTACATGTGGTTTCTCTCCCCTGATAATGATTTTTCTAAATACTCTAATATCAAATGTACAGAACTCCATACATGTTATTTCTATTGCCTTGTTAATTTCTCTATATTTATATATCCTTCCTTTGTTAAGATTTAAATATAGCATGTGGACTTATTGTTGTTGTTTCCTGGCTTGTTTTTTTTTTTTTCCATATCTGATTAAAGTTTGGTATTGGATCAAAAATATTCTTTATTATTTAAATACTAATTATATACATTAAATTCTGTTCTTGTTGATAAAAGTTAATATTTTTTATTTTGTGTCAAATATGCTTTTATATCATTTGTTTTATTCGGCCATATAGTAAATATTTTATCAAGTTGATATTTAATTTTGCAAGATTAATTTTGTTTATCATGAATCTGTACATGCATGTTGTTATTGAAGACATTAGTTAGAAGCCCATGTATTTAAACTCCACTTCACTGTCAACATGAAGACTGCCCTATTTAGGACTGATAGCACAATACAGTTGTCAGACTCACATCTATACAAAAGTAGTTTAACTTTTAAATAGAGGATGGTAAAATAATTTTATATCAGTGAACATTTTCAATGAGACCATAGAAGACATATTTGAGGACATTGTTTTTCCTCAATGGGCAAAGTAGAAAAACAATACTACTGAGAATATTTCCTATCTAGCATGAACCACAAAGCATACATAACACACCCAGCAAAGATAAAAGCATGTTAAATCAAAAGTTTTATTAGTGTGCTTCTTTCATGATAAATTTTTTACCATTTCATCATAATATTATTATGGGTTCTGTGGCTCTTCTTGGGTAGAGATGAACAGATATCAACTCACTCTGGATACAGCATTAATGACAGAGAAAACAATATTTCCATCAAAATCAAGCTCAAAAAAACTACTGCATTTACTTGGGCTTACGTGCAGAGCTTTGGTAACAGGCTACTGAGAACTTAGATAAGCAAAAGCAGGTGTGCTACCAAAAACTGTACCCCAGAGGAACAATGACTCAAGAGATTACCCTAGAATTCCCTTAGCTTAGCTGAAAAATTGTTAGTTGCTATAAAATGTTGCAGAGTGGGCTCATGACTATTGTAATTTTTTGAACTTCTTGGTTCCTGCACAGTTTGTTTGCTTCCTGTGTCTTAGGAATCTACTTCCTACATCAAGAAAGATGCTCCATTTGGAGATTAGTATGGAACAAGAGGACTTATGGCAGATGAAGTAGTGGAAGGTAAACTACCCTGAGATTTATTAAATGTCAGTCTATCTGCATGAGGAGAAGAGAATGTATAATTTGGTTCAGGCATTTGGTTCAGGAAGGTGAAGATCAAGTTCTGATATGGTCATTTAGAATAATGTCAGTTCAAACTTCATAATTATTTGAGTTAGATGTAGTTAACACATTTAAATAGTCACTTATTTAACTTATATTTCTTGGAGATTTTGTCACAATGTTGAGAAACTAATACAAAATGCAATGGTTAGAATACAGTTAGTGTGAAATTGAAGATCTAGAAGTTGGGGCAATTTTTACAAGTGGAATTTATCTGCTGGTTGAAGGAAGACTCTGTAGGATAGCTGAAATTTCTAGATGGTATAATAAACCAAAGAGAGCATCACTTACAAGACACAAGACAGGGAAAATTTTGAACAAATTATTATTCATACTAGCTCACATTTATTAAGCTATAGATTCCTGGCATGGAACTAAATATTAGAATCTTACTAAAATATTAACCTAAACTGAAGTTGTTGTAGAGAGTTGATAATGGAGTTAACAACTCTTATTAGAGATACAGTCAGTGAAAAAACACAACTGTTCAGAACACATTGTTCAGAAATTTAAACATCTGATATTTGTTCAAAGAAAAAGCAAAGCTACTAAGGAATTGGATATACCAAAGTGGACCCTTCACTTCCAAATGCTGTAAAAACCAAAGAAAAAAGATTCAGGCTTGTGTTTTCTTTTTTTCCCAGAAAATGTTGCTGAATTATTGTAAAATTAGTTTAGATATAAATCTTTTTTTTTTAAGGGACAGTCTTTATTTCTTTTTTTTTAATTAGATATTTTCTATATTTACATTTCAAATGCTATCCTGAAAGTTCCCTATACCCTCCCCTGCCCTGCTCCCCTACCTGCCCACTCCCACTTCTTGGCCCTGGCATTCCCCTGTACTAGGGAATATAAAGTTTGTAAGACCAAGGGGCCTCTCTTCCCATTGATGGCCAACTAGGCCATCTACTGATACATATGCATCTAGAGACACAAGCTCTGGGGGTACTGGTTAGTACAAATTGTTGTTCCACCTAATTGGATCCTGGAACATATGCAGCAGAAGGCTTCCCTGTGAGGCCTCACTGGGAGAGCATTCACCTAATTCTATAGAGAAGATGCCCCAAGGAAAGGGGATGTCAGGGGTAGGCATGAGGTGATGTGGGGATGGGTAGATCGAGGTGGGTGTGGGGTAGATGAGTGAAGGAATGCACTCTCAAAGGCAACTGGGATGGGGGGGGCAGGATCAAGACTTGGGGAAGGTGACTGAGAGGGGAGGCAATATCTGGAATGTGAATGAATAAATTAAAATTTTAAAAGTTTTTAAAAATTAGAGGAAACTTCTGAGGAAGAATAATTGGAGAGGGGGTACCAAGAGCTCTGCACACAGATACAGTTTCTGTCTGAGAACAAAATGGAAATGTGAGGTTATCCCAGACTTAAAGCATTAAAATGCAAACATATATTCTCACAACAATGGAACATAATACTTGATATTGAAATATTTTATGATGGTGTAAACACACAAAAAATCAAGAAACCTGATTATATAATTGTTAGGGCTATAATTTGACCAGGTATTATATATGTACATTAAGAAATAAGATAGAGCCGGGCGTGGTGGCACACGCCTTTAATCCCAACACTTGGGAGGCAGAGACAGGCGGATTTCTGAGTTTGAGGCCAGCCTGGTCTACAGAGTAAGTTCTAGGACAGCCAGGCTACACAAAGAAACCCTGTCTCAAAAAACAGAAAAAAAAAAAGAAAGAAAAGAAAACAAGAAAGAAAGAAGATAACAAAACTCTGTTAGGGATACAAGATACAACACAGAGTAAATCAATGGCTTATAAATAAAAGACAAATATTTTCAAGGAATAAAAAGCACATGTAGAACTACCAAGAAAGGCAGTAGTAAAGAAGGCAGCAAGCAACATTTGCTTCCAGTTAATAAGGGAACAAATAGCAAACTTCACAGACAACTATTTATTAACCCACTAGAAGACATTCATAGCTATGACTCTGCTTTGAGCTCTCTGCAAGGATGTTAAGAAGTGACATAGATAAATCCTTGATATAGTTGTATTAGGAAATCCAATCCATTCAATAGGCCTCTGTGTGTGACATGTGGCAGTCATAGAGTTTCTTACCTTTAATTTCCACTAATTATCTTTCCTTTGTGTGAACAAGGAGAGGTAGAGCTTGGGTCCTGTTAGCACCCATTGGCCCTGTGGTCTTAACTCCATATTAGGTTGTTTTATCAATTCTTGATTCTCATGAACTCTACTCTTTGTTTTAGACTGGAGACCGATTTTCATTAGAAGGATGTAGGGTAAGAAAGAAAACATTCACAGAATAGAATTTAATAGGTGGAGAGAATATTGGGAAAGAAGAAGTACAAGTGTTTCTAGACACAATGCGAACAAAAATGTTAGGCAAGTATGATCAGTGGTATGCACATAAACAAAGAATGATATCTGGCCACTGGAGAGAGCACATAGCTGCAAACATTGGTAATGCTCTCAAGACTGTTCAGTGTAAAAGAAAAAATATTTATTTGGATTTTAAAAGCTATTTTTAGACTTGAAGAACTTAGTCTTCTCCACATTGAATGTGCATCTATCTCATGTTCACCAATTTATTTTTCATTTATTTAAAAATGGAAGAAAAGAAGAAAACATGTCTCCGAAAAAAAATGATTAACCAGAGAGTGGACAAATAAATTCATCCTAATTCAAAAATAAATCTCTGTGATGGCTTCTATTTTCCTGAAATTCCACAAAAGGCTTGAGATGGATAATATCTTTGCATCTAAAATGATTTTGTCCCCCCCTCTTCAGCAGAAGCAGTTCAACAGAGAATATGCAATTGAAAGCCAGGAAACAGTTGGAATGCATTTTACATTAATTTTCTTCAAAGGCTAAAATCTAACAATGCTAACTTACAGGTTCCATTAGTTCTGGCTCGCTTCTAAGCCTTGACAGGTGCCCAAGAATATCATCTCATAAATACTCTTCAATGTCACAAACTGAAAAGTTAACAGTAAAAGTAACTTCAGACAACATGAAGATTTATCATATGTCTTCATTTGTATAGCTCTCATTTAACCTTTTTATGGTCAAGGACTGAGCACATTCAAACTCATTTAATAATGCAATCCCTTGATGTCAGGATGTGTGGAGAAATGACAGTCTGCTTCTATTCTAATAAGGATTCTCAGTAACAGCAAAGATGGCAAATAATTGACATTAATTGGTACTCCTGGTTGCAATGCCGTATCTCCTACCTGATAACTATGTATGCAGGGTATTTTAGTACTCTCTTGTATTAAATACATGCCTTTTGTGAAAATCAGCCCTCTGGTATCTACAAGTGAATAATAAAACATGTTTGTAGCAATTAGATGTGATATTCTGAAAACTACATTACAGCTTTAGCTTTAGAGACACATTCACCAGTAATGTAGAAAAGGCTATGGGCTACAAATAATGTATCCCTTATAATGTTTCACTTGTATTCACTAATGGACAAGCATCAATGCAAAAATTTATTCTATCTGAATTACAGCCACAAATGCTGTTGAAGATGCCTGAAGAGCCTGCGAGTTTCTCCCCTTTAAAGTGATATTTAAATAATTGAAATCATATTAGATATGTTCTTAATCCTGCTTTTCCTTTTAATATTTTCAAATAATAAGCCTTTTCCCTGGTGTACTCCCAAAACATCCCTAATCACAATAAACATTTTAAATGGCTTTATACAGTTATATTAAATGGGTTCCTTACCACATACTTGTCCAGCACCCCTGCTTAGAAATGTAGGTTACTCAGATGTTGTTATTATAGCACAGACTATGTTTAATATCTCTATGCATTCTGATCTTTTCAATTTTTAATTCGTTTTAGTATAAACAGCTGTAAATTGCCAGAATATCCTCAGAGAATCTTAATGGTAGATATGTGTTAACAAACCACAGTATTAATGCATACTCTACTCACCAGTCTTAAAATTAACCCTTATGAAAACATTCCAGCTTAGGCCATGTGTCTTTTTTTTTTTCTATTTCCTCTAACATTATTTCACTGATGGAAAGGGGAAGGGGCATGGCTACTATGTTATCTTGCTGATTCTACGTGTAAAGGAATTAACCATTGTTTGATTTTGCTCCTTTAAAAATTAATAGCACTGTGATTACACTTACTGTTTTCAAGACTGGCATTCTATAGGAAACCAATATATATATATATATATATATATATATATATATATATATATATATATATATATATAAAATAAAAATAATAATATCTTTTATGGACATATGTGTACTTGTGCAGGCATGTCTATATGTGCTTTGTGCACATGCACAACATGAATATGCATGGAAGCCAGAAGACCACATTGGCTCTCATTTCTCCGGTATAGCCGACCTTGTTGGCTGAGATAGGGTTTTTCATTGACCTAGAGTCCACTGAGCAAGGCAGGCTGACTAAACAGTGAGATCTGGGAATGATCTGTCTCTGACCCTCTAGCACAGAGATTATCATCATGGAGAAGCTTTTTGACATGAGTCCTTGAGAGCTGACTTAGGTTCTACTGCTTGTATGGAAAAGATCTTACTGCTTTAACTATCACTACATGCCCCAAATCAATGTCTATATTCCGTCTACTTTTTGGGTTTTGATTTTCATTTTACATATACAAATTTTAATATTGTAGGAAGTACCCAAAATGAAATATTGCTATTATTTGGGACACCTTGTTTTTGTTTTGTTTTGTTTTCCAAAAAAGATGCTAACTGCATCTGTGTCTACAGGGTACAATAGATTGTCTTAAAACTACATAAATAAATGTCTTTCTCCTTTGATATACATCTTCTCTTTTATCACACAATAAAGTTGCATTTATTTAGTTCTATGTCCTAGCTGCCAATTCTTTCTCATCACTCTGGTCTTCTAATATGACATCAGTTTTACACTGTTTAAATTAGGTTCAGGTAGGCTGGAGCTCCATGGATGCCCTTTCTTCCACATTAGAATTCTTTTTGTTGCACCTTAGCCTGTTAAACTTGCGAATCATTTGGTGAAAGTTTAAAAGTGAATTCTATTAGCTTGCCCAGGAGAATTGAATTAACTCATTAATGTATGGGGCCTGAGATCCACCTAAGACTAGTTCCCTAAAAATATGAGGCTAATATGAAGTTATCATTTAATATCCTGCAGATTGCTTGACAAAGTCACCCTGGTCAAAGTGAGGGAAGCTGTTCTTTTGAAGTGAGCAATAGTTGAAGCAGAAATTCAGCTGATCACAGAGTAGGGAATAAATTACTATGAAAGCTGAGCCATAAAGAGGATATCTGTTTCAACCCTGCAAGGAACATCTTGGAAGAGGAGGGGAAAGGAATATAGTATCCAGAGATTGGTAAGTGTAGAGAGAATCTCTTATAAGTATCACCTGTCAATAAAAAAGCTGATGGCTAATGAACTGAGACAGGAAATAGGAAGTGGGACATTGACAGAAAGGGAGAGGATTCTGGCAGATAGTGAGAAGCATGGGAGGTTTGCACTGAAACATAGAAGAGGTCAGAAGCACAGGAGCTAAGCAAAGGTCACCAGCCACCTAGAGAAACTCAGGATAGAGGTAAAGGAGAGATTTGCCTGGAATGCTGAGGAGATGGACGTAAGCAGCCAGGAGCTAAACTCAGGAGAGAATAAACAGGTGATTTACCCTAGACTCAGATGCATGAAGCTGAAAAGAGGTAACTAACCACATAGAAGCTGTAGAACAGTTTAAATGGGTTAATCAAGTCACAAGCTAGTCCAAGAATGAGCCAAAGCATATGGCATAGGCATTTATTACTAAATTAATTAGGTTCAGGGGCTGGGAGGAAAACTTAGTATTCCTTTGTTGTTGTTGTTGTTGTTGTTGTTGTTGTTGTTGTTGTTGTTTTAAACAGGGAAGACTACTGCACAACTGTCTCCTTAGATATGACACAGCCATTGCTATCATGTATTTACTGTCACCGCAGTTGCCAGCACAAGAACTACATAAAATCGGTTCATCAGCCTGTCATCAGGGATGAGGGAGTTCTTCAGGCCCCACCCATCACTGATAGACTGTTGGAAGTAGTTGATGGTGACAGGGGGATTAATTTTCTTAAGTGGCAATGCCCCTGGTAAGATGGATCTGTTGATGTAAATAACCTCTATTCATGGTCATATAGTTAATTATAATTTAATTCAATTGTCAAAAGAAATGACACAATTTTTAATGTTTTCCCTATTTATTTTTACCAATATTATGACCCAATGTTGCTTGTGTATTGGTGGATAGTGTTTACTCAATTATAAGATTTTCCATACACCTTCCATTTCTTATATTTTTAGGGTTTTGGGCAGGTTATTTTATTTATTTATATTTCAAATGTTATCCCCCTTCCCAGTCTTTCCTCCACAAACCCACTATCCTCTCCCCTCCCCCTTTCTCTATGAGGGTGCTCGCCCACCCACCTTCCCACTCTAACCTGAGTGCCGTAGCATTCCTCTACTCTGGGGCATTGAGACTTCACAGGCCCAAGGGACTCCCTTCCCACTGATGCCCGAAAAGGCAATACTCTGCTACATATGCAGCTGGAGTAATGGGTCCCTTCATGTGTACTCTTTGGTTGGTGGTTTAGTCCCTGGGAGCTTTGGGGTGTCTGGTTGGTTGATATTGTTGTTTTTATAGGTTTGCAAACCCCTCTGATTCTATAGACAAGTATGTCATCAAGGATTTGAAAACCCCTGCTTAAGAATTTATCCTAAACAAACAAACAAAAAAAAACATTTATTATTCTTTGTGAATTCTTTAAAAAATTAGTAAAAATAGTAAAATCTTTTCTTGTGACTCATGTACTTAAGTATTTTCATAAATTATTTTTTAGCTTTACATTTATTTATTTATTTATTTATTTATTTATATTGTGTGTGCCACAGGGTGGGCTTTTGTTTTTTTTCTTTTTATTTTTTGTTTTGTTTGGTTTGGTTTGATTTTTGTTGAGACTGAGTTTTTTTTTTTTTTTCCCCCTGTGAGGTCTAGTTCACTTATTATTATTATTTTGTTTTTTTTGCAGTTTTGCAGTATGTTCATGTCAACAACCTCTACCATGTATTAGTAATAAAATGTCTCATCCCTAAAACTAGGTTAGAAAAATCTTGTTTTATCCTTCCCAAGACAATATACACTGCCAAAATTTTCCTTCTACAACCCTGTAAATCAATATATACATATATGCTGACATATAGTCAATATAGCTTGCTACATCTTGATACACATAGTGACATATTGACATATGTAATAAATAGCATATATAACATATTGGTAGATATATGCCTTGATATGTATAAATATATTAACACATATAATGCATATATATTACCTTTATAATAATATAACATATTTATAACATATATTTATATTTATTGACTACATATTTATACATATAAAGGTAATACACACATGCATACACACATATACATATGGATATATATATATATATATATACATATATATATATATATATATAATGAATGTGAAAAACAAACATAGAAATCCTTTGAATGATGCAAGTCAAATAAGTTTTGTTACATAATGACTTGACACTTTATGTAAAGTATAAGTGAAGAAAGATCTACTTACAACAATTCTACTGATGTCTAATGAAACCTAGAATCCATCAAACATGAAGAGAATTAGGAGGTTGCAGCAAATACAGGAAGCTCACCTGCCTTCTCTTCTACTCTCTGAAGCACTGAGGAAAAGTGCTCTTTCCCTTCCTTCCAGTTATACCTTTTTTCTTTTTTCCACATAAATTATAATGTTACAATTTTTTCACTCATTCAATTATCTTGCTCACTTCCCCCTCACAGTCACCCACTCCTACAAACCAACCCCCACCCATCTCCTTATCCACAGAGTGAGTGGTAGTCCCCCTGGGTATCCCTACTACCTTGGTACATCAAGACTCTATGAGGCTAGGTGCATCTTGAGACTGAGGCCAGACAAGGCAGCCCAGCTACAACATATCCCACATATAGGCAACAGCTTTTGGAATAGCGACCTGCTCCAGTTGTTCATGAGCCACATGATGGCCAAGCTGCACATCTGCTACATATGAGCGGGGAGGCTTAGGTCCAGCCTGTGTATGGTCTTTGGTGGGTGTTTCAGACAATGATAGCCCCAAGGATCAAGGTTAGTTAACTCTGTTGGTCTTCCTGTGGAGTTCTTAACCCCTTCATGGCCCTCAATCCTTCTTCCAACTCTTCCATAAGAGTCCCCAAGCTCCCTCTGATGTTTGACTGTCAGTCTCTACATCTAATTCATTCATCTGTTGACTCTGGAGCCTCTCTGGGGACAGTTATGCTAGGCTCTGGTCTGTAAGCATAACAGCGTATCATTAATAGTATCAGGGATTGGTGCTTGCCAATGGGCTAGGCCTTAAGTTGGGCTGAATATGAGGTGGCCATTCCCTCAGTCTGCTTCATCCTTCATCCCTGCATTTCTTGTAGACAGGATAAATGTTGCAGTCCAATGTTTTGTGGGTGGGTTGTTGTCCCTACTGCTCCACTGTAGTTCCTGCCTGGTTACAAGGCGTGGCCTTTTCAGGCTCTATAAACTCAATGCTCTGAGTCACAGCTAAGGTCACCCCCATTGATTCTTGGTTGCCTCCCTTATCCCATGTCTCTGTCTCATCCTGGAGATGCTTCCCACCTTCAGCTATGCAAGGCAATGGATTTAGCTGCTGCTGTGAAGAGCTTTGAAGCTGAAGCTAGTGTGTTATTAAAGAATGTGATTCAAACACCAGCCAGAATGGAAACTCATTCCACTCCCTTAAACACGTTTTCTCTCTTCAAATAGATACTTTTGCCTTGAAGGCCATGAAGTGTATTTCCATTATGCTTTTATAAAATATATTTTTCATTACCATATTTTGAGAGTTCTGCTCTATTATCAAATCCACTCAAGCCTTTACAACTATCCTTTGAATTCATAGAAATTTTCTTGTTCTCCTAACTTGTATCTTCATTGAAAACAAACAAATAAAAAATGCATAAAATACAGAAAACATTATCCAAGCTAAAAGAGAGCCAAGCAATTAAAACACATGCTGTGGTTAGTCTCAACTTAGTTGCTTAAGACTTTTGAGGAGATTTAATAAATAAAATTATCCTCAATAGTAAAATCTTTGAGCGATGAAATGGCTCATTAAGCGTGAACAGAAAATGCTTTGTAATGATTTAAAGACTGAATACTACAAACACCATCATTTTCCTTTACTATTTATGAATTACATTATTTAGCAGTCTGAGGGTTCTAGTTTTACAATTTCAACAGGAATGCTAAGTCTGTGAAGGTATCTTTTGTATTCTAAAGAAACTGTATCTTGTCTGCTGGTAGAAGTGTGAAGAGACAGGAAAAGGATTTCCCCTGTATTTGTGAAATGAATACACTGATTCCTTGTATTTTATGCAATCTATAGTATTGTAATTTTGAATTACACAGTTTGATTTATATCTCCTTATATCTACACCAATGCATTTAGATACAGTACATTCCTTAATGTTTATTGAAAATGTCTTCTCTTCCTTTACTAATATGAAACATCATGTCAAAACCTTTCAACACTTGTGATTCAAGCTCCTTTCTTGACGTCTCCATCTGTAACAGAATTTTCAGTAGAAAGGCTGAGGATTCCTGACTTCTCAGATGGTCATTGTAGTGATAAGATGCACCCTTCACTAATAAGTACTGTACATTCCCACACTGCCTTAACTATATAGGGCAAGAATGTACGTGAACTTAGATCCCAACCACTGAGCAACAGTGTTAACCCAACATACAATGGAACAACTTGTAGCAGGCTGAAGAATTCTCAAGACTTACAGAGTGATCCAGGATTACATACACACACATACACACACACACACACACACACACACACACACACACACACACATATACATGTTCACACAGATAAAATGTGTGAACCCAATGTATGTACCCATACCACCACAGAGAGAAGATATTATTTTCTTTTTTGTTCTCTCACATTCTAGACCAGTAATCCTATATCACACGGCTTGGAAACCAAATAAATTTCCTCTGGTAGAGGAGCATTTTGTAGTTTAAATAACACTTAGATGCTTATTTTAAGCTGGGCGGTGGTGGTGCAGGCCTTTAATCCCAGCACTTAGGAGGCAGAGGCAGGCGGATTTCTGAGTTCGAGGCCATCCTGGTCTACAAAGTGAGTTCCAGGACAGCCAGGAACTTTACAGAGAAACCCTGTCTCAAAACAAAAACAAAACCAAAAACAACAAAAAAAGAAGCTTACTTTCAGAAGCTCTTAAGTTCCTTCCCTCCCTCATTTCTTTCTAAGGTGATAGACATCAAGAGCATCCACTCCATTAAGAAAAACATCTCACACTTTCATTTTGTTTCCTTGTGTTCTGGCCCTGAAAAATCAGTCAAAACCTGTGCTAAAAAAACTGAAGAGAACACATGAAGCTGGGAACAAGATAGGGTGGGAAATACAAGGGGAAGTTGGTAGTAGTGTATGGTAGTGTATGGTAGTATATATGAGATGTTCAAGGAAGGAAAAAAATTAAAAATAAGTACAATAAAACTGGTACTCAGAAAGGGTTAAATTTTCCCATTGCCTGGATTGTTTGTTAGTCTATAGCTAGCATTTTATAGCACATTTCACTTCTCTGTGTTGTGTGTAGTTTAAAATATTTAAATTATAACTGAAATTGTCAAAATCACAATGTTAACCTTTTCCTACAAAAGGCTTTAAAAGATTTATGTGCATGTTTGTGTGCACTTAAGTTTCAAAAAGCTAAAACACTATTTCAGGGAAGGAATGGTGGCATACTGATAATCTGTATTGTATATTTCACGTGCATAGCATTGTGTTTTGATGCATATGTATAATAAATATTTGTGGCCCTCGGGAAAATTAACATTTCCACCATCTACTGTCTTAGAACTTTGCTGTTATGAACAAACACCATGACCAAGGCAATTCTTATAAAGGACATTTGTTTAGGTTTGACTTACAGGTTCAGAGGTTCAGCCCATTATCATCAAGGTGGGAGCATGGCAGCATCCAGGCAGGCATGGTGCAGGAGGAGCTGAGAGTAATACATGTTGATACAAAGGCAGCTAGGAGAAGACTGGCTTCCAAGCAGCTAGGACAAGGCTTACAGCCCATCTTCATAACGATACACTTCTAACAAGGCCAAACCTATTCCAACAAGGCCACATCTCCAAATATTGCCATTCCTCGGGCCAATCATATACATTCTCATCTCCATTCTATTCTTCATACAACTTATATCATAAAATGTGATACCTATATCACTTATGTTAGATATGATATCTCTACACTCCTTCATAATTTTGGATAACTTCTGTTGATGTACTTCCTAGTCTACCCTGGTAACAAGTAATCTATACTCTTCTTAGATATTTGACTTCATTTTCGGCTTCTACGTACAGATGAAATCACACATGACTTTTCTTTTATATGTGGCTTATATGATTTAGTTTAATGCCTTGCAGGTACAGACATACGGTTGTGAATGGCTGTGATTTTAAGACTTAGTGGAAGTATTAATAATGGGTCCTCACCTGTCACCTTCAGAGGACTCTCCTTTTTTTCATGTCTGACTCATATGCATAAGTCTGCAGCAGACACAGAAGCACAGAATTTTCTGTGAGTTATTGATTTCACTTTCTTTTTATATGCATCAAGAAAGGTAATTTCTGGGACATGTAAGTAATCTCACCTTAAGTTTAAAGTGGCCTTCTTGCAGAATCCCTGATGACTGTACCTTTATGCATTCCCATAAACTGCTCTCCATATTCTTTTTTTTTGGGGGGGGGGGAATGGATTTTTTATTAGATATTTTCTTCATTTACATTTCAAATGCTATCCCAAAAAGTCCCCTATACCCTGACCCTGCCCTGCTCCACTACCCACTCACTCCCACTTCTTGGCCCTGGCATTCCCCTGTATTGGAGCATATAAAGTTTGCTAGACCAAGGGGCCTCTCTTCCCAATAATGCCCAACTAGGCCATCTTCTAATACATATGCAGCTAGAGACATGAGCTCTGGGGGTACTGATTAGTTCATATTGTTGTTCCACCTATAGGGTTGCAGACCCCTTCAGCTCTTGGGTACTTTCTCTAGCTCCTACTATAGGGACCCTGTGTTCCATACTAGAGATGACTATGAGCATCTACTTCTTTATTTGCCAGGCACTGACAAAGCCTCACAGGAGACAGCCATATCAGGGTCCTTTCAGCAAAATCTTGCTGGTGTATGCAGTAGTGTCTGCGTTTGGTGGCTGATTATGGGATGGAACCCCAGGTGGGGCAGTCTCTGGATGGTCCATCCTTTTGTCTCAGCTTCAATCTTGGTCTCTGCAACTCCTTCCATGGATATTTTATTCCCTATTATAGGGAGGAATGAAGTATCCACGTGTTGGTCTTAGAATCTTATAAACAATGGTCCCCATATTCTTGTTATCCAGTATCTCCTCTCTTTGATATCCAACTGGCCCACAGGTATGAAGTAACATTTCATAGGGATGCTCATTCACATTTCCCTAGTGATTCAGCTGCTGCTCTCATCAGTTATCCATCATTGTGACAAGATATGAATGTCTGTGATAATCAACTCAAAGGGGTCTAGTTTGCTCCAGAACACAGCCAAACAGGTTTCTGTTTCTGGCTGTTCAGCTCTGATGATTTGAATATTGTGACTGGACAGATTTAATGATGGAAGAGCATATCAGAAAAAGAAAAAGCCTTCCCTTCTCAGAGGCTGGAAATCAAAGGAGTGATAGAAGAATGGGCTGCATCCTCTAACTTGAGGGCAAATCTCAACTCTTTCCAGGAAGCCTCAGTTGTTCATAGCTCCACCACTACACAAGGAGGCTAATGATCAAGCTTTCAGTACAGAGATTTTTGTGGTACACTGAAGATATGAGCAATTCCACACTATGAGACCCCTCCTCTCTCATTCCCCTCTTTCTCCCCAACCTCCTCTCTCCTCTTTCCTCTCTCTTGCCCTCCCCTCTTCCCTCTCCCTTTCTTTCCTCTATCTACTCTCTTCCCTCTTTCTCCTTTCTCTTCCCTCAGCCTCTCTCCTCTGTACAAGGAAATGAACCAAGCACATTGTATGTGTAAGGCAATCACTTTAAAATAGAGACACATGTCAACATTATACTACAATTTCTTAAAGATCCCTATATTTATTTGCATAGATACACAAGTTTAATTTTTTGACTTAAAGAGAGGCTATAATAAAGGAAATGTTAGCATGTCATAAAAGAAGTATTTGAATGTTTGTTTTTACATATATGCTGTATTTGGCTATGGCTTACAGTGAAACATATCTAATATAAAATGTGCAGGTGACAGTGATCAGTTTCTACTACTTAATATAAGAACTATTATTAAAAGTGGGTTCTTTTAAATTTGTAAGCTTGTTTTTCAAAACCACTGCATGAAAACTAGTTATAAATGGGTTCTTTTAAAAACCCTAAATCACAGCCTCTACTCTATAACAAATATCATGGAGAGGATATGAGAAGGCAAAGAATACTGGGTCTAGGAATATATGTGGTGTGTGTGTGTGTGTGTGTGTGTGTGTGTGTGTGTGTGTTTGCATATATGCAGTTTTTTGATGAAGAGATTATGACTTCTAGATGCTAGATTCAGAGACAGAATATTTTACTGTAGTGCCAAGGCATTATAAGGCTTTATTTCAGAGTAGTTGTCCAAGCCTTTCACTTGGAGAGCAATGGGCTCCTGAGCCAGAGAAACTAAGCCTTTCTTTTTAAATTCCCTGCTGCTATCAGTGGGAATCAAATTACCAGAAACCAACAGTTTTGGCCACACTATAAAAAAGTGCTAAGGACAGACCTGCCAAAAGTAAGCACCTTTTGATCACACAATAGTAAAATGTAGTCAGAAGAGTTGCCAAAAGAAAAGCAGCTTTGGCCCCAGTTGCAGCCTGCCTCAGTCTACCTGAGATGCTGGGCTGGTCACTAGCACAGGTCCAACATGATATATGTATTTCTTATTTGACAGGTGGTGCTTGAAACTTAAAGACACTGAATAAGGTAATGGCAAGCATGCAATGAGTAGAAATGTGTCAGAGCCCATCAAGCAAAACAAAGTGTGTTTAGAGACTGGAAATCTCTACATCACACATGTACCATTTTCCCTAGGTGATTGGCAGCAGATCACAGCTGAGATAGCCCAGGCTTCTCCTACCCTGAACAAAGGATTCAGAAAGAAGAATGAAAAAGTGAAATCAAAGTATGTAGATCTGCACATAACAGTAGTATTTTAGGCCAATGATACCAAACTTGTACCTTAAGTAAAAATGGAGATTCTGCAAGCTGAAATTCTGTACTATTTTTTCCTCCTAAAAACATTAATTGGCCTGCTTTAATTCTATATACTACTCTAAACTGTTTCCTCTCCTCTTATAGTTTTTTAAACTGATCTCATTTGTAAATTATTTGACATCACACACTTAATGTCACCCTTCCCTGCACTGTCATTGAACCCTTAGTTACCTTCCAGCACTTAGTGGTTGTGAATGGTACTGCAGTGGATGCTGATGCAGAAATACATTTTTGAGATTTTGACTTGGTATGCTGGAGTAAATACTGAGATATGATCTAGATTTGTCACATGGTAGTTAAAGTTTGGTATTCTGAGGAACATGTATACTGATTTCCATAGTGGGCCTTTCATTAGCCGGTCATAAAAAAATTAATCTCACATGCGTAGATGCTCAGGATTCCAAATTTCTACTTATATGCAAATTACAAAGTGCCATCATTTTCAGTACCTTCTGGTTTACAATATCCCCTTATCCATCAAAAAATGAATTTTTAAGTTCCATGTTAATTATGGAACATGGAAAGTGTTGATTTCAGCATGTGACACTACATCCAAACTTTTATCCACTTAAATTATTGTCACTTTGTAGTCACATCTGTGCCAGTTGTTCATAAAGTAGCAGAAGGTGTCAAACATTTAGAAAATGAAGAATGAATCTATTAATAATATTGTGAAACTAAAGTACTTAGCATTAAGTCATTTGCTATGTCAATTTGCTGAGAAATAGAAACCTAGGATGTAATGGCCCATGATTAAATCTACATTATAGATAAGATATGTCTGAGTTTTACTTATTCGTTAATTTTTTTTTTTCTTAAGTAGAGTATAGCCTATCCTGGCCTTAAAGTTCGTGTGACAGACTTTCCTTTAACTTCTGATCTACTTGCCTTAATAATCCTAGTGCTGAAATAAAACTAATTTGCCATCATGCCTGGACCTTGCTTTTTAATATATTGATCTGAACCTTGATTTGCTGAAGTCAATTGTTTCCTACATATATTTTTAGTGAATTCATTTTTTTTTCCATATACCAGTTGTTCTCATGTTTGTTCTTCTGATTCAATCTGCATCCTTTACATTGTATTTTTTTTCTTGCCCAATGGCTCTAGCTGGAACCTTTAGTTAGCATTGAGGACGTTAGTGAACAGATAGACACTGTTGTTTTGTTTGTGAGTGAGTGGAGGCTGAAGTGTTTGGTCTCTTCTCACTAATTTTAATTCTCATCATCATTGCACCAGGATGTCACTTTTTGAGCCTGATGTCACCTAACAGATATGTAAGTGCCATTTCCACATCTAATTTATACAGTTGTGATATAAAAGAGTTCAAAATTTGCTAGATATTTTTCTGTGGTCAATGACATAGAATACATTTTTGTGCTTGGTTTATAGTTTGAACTTGTCCTTGCAATATGTTTGGTGTTTATTGAAGGGTAAATCTGGCTTTGGAGAATAAGTTTTTTCTTTTGTCTTTCTTTTGGTTTTGTCTCCCTAGTAATTGTCTTTGGTTTTTAAACATTTTTTTTCTTCCTCTTAGAGTAAGTTTCAGTAGTTTTTATCTTTGTAGATTTTTAAAAATCTGAATTTTATAATTTTGGCATACAATTTTTTACCACACTGCATCAGGATCTATTTCTGTGAAGTTGGTAGTGATTCCTTAATTCTCAATTTAGAAGTAGACTTTGAGAAATTTTTGAGTAGAATATTGAGAATATTTTATTTTTCTAGTATGTTTACACTCAAAATAATTAATATTCCAAAGTTTGTTTTTTTACCTTCTCTCTGCTTACTTGGTACACATCGCCTCTTCTTTTTTCTATACATTAATGCAGTAGGCAGTGGGCAGTAGGTAGGATTATTGACTTAAGATCATATATATATATATATATATATATATATATATATATATATATATAAACTTCCAAAAAGAAAAATCCATGACCAGATTTTGTATTCCGTATATTCTACAGAACATTTAAGAGTAATTTAAAACTTTTCTAAAATTTAGAAGAGAATAAAAGTTTTGAACTTATTTTCCAAAGCCATATTTACCATTCAATAAACACCAAACATATTACATGTAAATGTACATAATACAAATATATATGTGTAGATAGATAGATAGATAGATAGATAGATAGATAGATAGATAGATAGATAGATAGATATTTCAAAAAATTTCAATTACTAATACTTTTTGTAAAATTTGCTTTTCTGGATGTTTTCTTGATAACTTTTGTTTTGTTTTGTTTTTCCTGCCTCACTGATAAATAACTGGTTTTCTTTATGATAATAGGATTTCAAAAGCTCCTAATGTGGCCAAGTATAAAACTTGTATAAGAGGTGCTTCCAACTGGATGAAGACTTTACTGGAGCACCATAGCAGATTAAAACCATGCTTAAGGGATCATGAATACCATAAAGGAAAAGTAAAATGTAAATATCTGGATTTTTGGAACTCTCAATGTGAAAGAAGACTCTATCATAAAGGACTGATAGTGATATTTGCTTAGAGACATTAAACAAAGATGAATATGAATTATTCTATTTAAAAAGGGCAGGCCACTGACATAGAAGTCACTCTCCCCTTACTAACACATGGCAGTCTGCAGTAGAATAGCTTATGGATCCAGCATCTTAGATATATTTGTGTTTAACTATGTCCACTGAGTTTTTAAGATGCATCTTGGCTACAGTGAGACAAAGGTTGGCAAGTCTTGCTTGAGAAGGCAATATCATTTCTTGAAAGAATGAGATAAATATAGAATGTCCAAGCTAGCGGGTTTAGAATTTTAGACTTTATCAAAAAAAAAAAAAAAAATTGAAAAGAAGAAAGGAAAAGTTAAGAGTTTTGAGTTAGAACTCAGAAAAGGCAGGCAAGTTTAACTGTAGAAAGTTTTAGGCAATTACTTGGGGAAGGGAAGGGCTCCTGGACTATGTAACTGCATTATCTCATTAAGGAGATAATTATTCATCCCATCTTCTAACTATTTACTCAGGTAAATAACCTTTCTTGAAAGATATTCTCCTGGCTAAGTAATTCGCAGTCCTAGTTGACTTAATCCTTAAGAGAATGCACAAAATTGTCTTTATTGCAACACAAAATCTATGCATAATCAAATGATGGACTACAATATTTTCATATCAGTAGAAAAACATGATAAATATTTGAATTTTAAATATACCCATTATTAATATATCAGCCTCCCTTTTGCCTTGAAATAGCGAAATTTGATAATAACTGCATTGTTGGGTTGCAAAACCTTTATTCTATCACCTGTGAAGGAGTTGGTAACTGAAGACTGTTAAATAATAATTATTAAATGTATCAGAAGGGAGATTACAGGAGGAATGAAGTATCCACAAGCTGGTCTTCATTCTTGATTTTCTTCTGTTTTACAAATTGTATCTTGGGTATTCTAAGTTTCGGGTCTAATATCTATTTATCAGAGAGTGCATATCCAATGACTTCTTTTGTGATTGGGTTACCTCACTAAGGATTATATCCTCCAGATACATCCATTTGCCCAAGAATTTCATAAATTCATTTTTTTAATAGCAGAATAGTACTCCATTGTGTAAATGTACCACATTTTCTGTATCCATCCCTCTGTTGAGGGACATCTGGGTTCTTTCCAGCTTCTGGCTATGAAAGGAGTTACAGAGACAAAAATTAGAGCTAAGATGAAAGGATGGACAATACAGAGACTACCCCACCAGGGGGGATCCATCCCATAATCAGTCATTCAACTCAGACACTATGGCATAGGACAGCTAGTGCCTACTTAAGGGACCCTGATATAGCTGTCTCATACAGAAGTGGATGCTCATAATCATCTATAAGATGGAACACAGGGCCCACAATGGAGAAGCTAGAGATAGAACCCCAGGAGCTGAAGGGGTCTGCAACCCTAGAAGAGGAACAATAATATGAACTAACCAGAACCCCCAGAACTCGTGTCTCTAGCTCCATATGTAGCAGAAGATGGCCTAGTCGGCCATCATTGGGAAGAGAGGCCCCTTGGTACTGCAATCTTTATATGCCCCAATACAGGGAAATGCCAGGGTCAAGAAGTGGGAGTGGGTGGGCAGCGGAGCAGGGAGGGGGGAGGGGGGAGGGGGGAGGGGACTTTCAGAATAGCATTTGAAATGTAAATTAAGAAAATATCTAATAAAAAATTGGGGAAAAAATGAAGGTAGATCACAAATATGCTGATCCTCAGACTGTTATCACAGCAGCAGAACTCTGCCTCAGCCTGGGATGGCAACCTGTGTAATGAGAAACACCCAAGGGACAGTTTTTTTTTTTTTTTTTTTTTTAAACTTAAGACAAAATCATCAGGCCATGACTATGAGTCCTAGTCTGACAGCTCTCATCCTTACACTTTGGTACATCCCTTTCAGAATTCCTTCACAAGTTCCAACCGATCTCCAAAAGCTTAGAGGGGTAGTCCAATGGCTACCAGTATCTGACTGTAAGATAATTCTTAGATGATTTGTCCAAAACTAGAAAGACAAAAAGTTGAAACCAGATCTCTTATGTTTATGTGGTCTAGCTTCCTCAATCAATTTTATGTTCCTACAGAGATGAGCATCTTACTTTTCACTCCAGTTGTTAGCTTATCTTGAACTTTGACCTACCGTTCATCTGGAAGATCAACGTGTAATGTGATCTCTAATTTAGAGATCTAGCCACTGAAAACAAATGAGTGGGACCACTTCTCCTCTATCAAGATTTGTTCCCCTGTGAAAATAGCAATCCATACCATATTCCTTTCTGCCTGCCATAAATAAAAAAAAAAAAATGAAGATCCATGATTTCAAGCATAATATATTCTTAAAGCTGATTGATTTGCCCTGTGATCATAGACGATTCATATTTGATCAAAATGAATTCAGTTTGCTGTTTAATAATTTATCTGAAGACATTCACTACATGAGACTTTGAAATACTATCTGCCATGAATAAAGCCTTGATCAGAAGATCAGATTGCCTCTGCAAATTTCTAATTGGGTTAGATATTAGTTATCGTTGGTTTCCTACCGTAAATCTCCTAGCATTTCTATGAAAGGAACTCCATCTCAACAACTAGCTAGGATGAGTGATGTGTATTCTTATCATCTAAACACAAGCCTCAGGGAGATCATAGATTACTGGGCACATTTATGTGAAGACGGCCCAAAGACCAGTTCAAAACATTAAAATGTCCAGCAAATCTTGAAACTGTAAAGTTGCTTAACAGTAGGTGGTTGTGGCATCAGACAGCACTGAGACCCACATGTTTTGCTGAACTGAATCCTTCCATGAAGAAGGAACAGTGGGATCCTGATTGCCTCTCTGCCCTGTATCACACAGTCAAAAAGAAAACTGTCTTTTTAACTACAATTTATACTGCATTATGTAATTTGCTGCTACAGTGAGTGTGCAGAAAGTATTTGCTTAATTTGAAATCTAGGGACCTCTGCTGAGAATGGCCCAATTAGTGCAATAAACCAAAAAAAAAAAAAAAAAAAAAAAGCTTTTACTTTTTACTTTTCCACATTCAATTTAATTTCACAGAGGAGCAAGGTTTTTCTATATGTCACTCACTGTTACCACATGTCACTTCCTTTGTAAGTGGAGTTCCACTAATCACAGTTTTGATGTTTACTTACACAAACATGTTCATTCTAATGCAGTCCATGACTTCCCCACACACCGTGAACAACATTACTTACTTTGTTTTTATTTGATTTTATGGATAATTTTGCCTACTTGTATGTCTGTCCACCACATGCCTGGCTGTTGCTTACAGAGGCTAGAGGAGGGCACCATTTACCCTGGAGCTAGGGTTATAGACATATGAGCCATCATATGGGTACTAGGAATTAAACCTAGGTCCTGTGGAAGAGAAAGTAGTGCTTTTAAACACAGAACCATCTCTTTAGCCGCAATTTAATTTTTCTTAAAAAAAAAAAACATAAAACAAAAAACAAAAAACAAAAAACAGACAATGAACAACTGCATGGGATTAATCAATGAATCTTTGCTTCATACATACTTTCTAAACTAAGCATTGATTTATTTCAAAGGAAAATATTTTAAAATATAAAAGTATTTTGTATCCATTCATGATTTCCAAAAAAACCCACTAATACTGTAATTGATGAGATAGAATATAGGGTCTGGCCCTCTCTCTCCCCCTCTGTCTGCCCTTCCTTGCTCCCTCTTTAACTCTGTCTGTGTCTCTGTCTACCTCTTTGTCTCTCTCTTTTTCTCTGTCTCTTTTTGTGTCTGTATCTGTGCCTCTGTGCATCAGTCTCTGTCTCTGTATCTGTATCTGTGGATCTGCCTCTACCTCTCTGTCTCTCTAGCTCTGTCTCTCTATCTCTGTCACACTGTATTTCTATATCTTTCTGCCTCTCTCTCTTTTGCTCTCTGTCTGTCTCTCTGTCTCTCTCCCTCTCTCCCTCCTCCCTCTCCCTTTCTATCTGCCTGTCTGTATGTCTCTCTCCCTTTTTGGGTCTCTCTCTCTCTCTCTCTCTCTCTCTCTCTCTCTCTCTCTCTCTCAAGTACTTTGAAACTTCACCCCATATTGGCCACCTTTCACATTTCTGGAAAAGACAAATCCATCAGTATAAACCAAACTTGAACAATGTGAACCAAAACAGTGACTATCCTTTCCACTGATAGCATAGTTGTATGAGTATTATAAGAGTAATCCATCACTTGCTACTTTGATTTGAGGCACATTCTGTTATCAGAAAAAAAAATGCTAGACAAGTCTCAGGCCCTAGTGGAGTATCTAATATTCCTACTCTGATTAACATACATAAGATTAGACCAACTTATGTCAAGTATTAACAATTCAATTGGTAATATTTCAGTTATTTAACTTGACTGACCTTTATGTTACCAAATTCAATAAAGGATGTTTCTAGGATTTGTCATAAATGTTCACACCAGATCAACCTGTGAAGCTCCAGCATTTGGGACATCACTAATTTCTTAAAATTCTAAAAACATTATTTTGATAACTGTTAGTAACTTTAATCCTGGCCATAAAAATCTGCCAGAGATACATGGAAACATCAGAATCTCAAGCCAATGGCAACAAATCAGGAGTGATATTTCTTAGGAAAAATTACTTATAGCACATAGTTTCAGATATTGTAAATTATCCCATAATAAGGAATATTAGCCACTCGTTCAATTTATTAAATCAACCATCTAAGTGTGAACTCTGAGGCAGTGACTTGTTTCAGACAAATTTAATTACATTTCTGTTGAATGTGTAATGGAGATATGTAGTTGTCCAATACCCTCCTTCCTCTTGGCTTCCATTCTGTCTTCTGATTTTATCCTCGTCTAAACACATATTTGTGATTTCATTAGTCTCACACAATTTTACATACCAGGGAGGCTTTTAACCTCTGTTGTTTTTTTTTTGTTGTTGTTGTTTGTTTGTTTGTTTGTTTTGTTTTTTTAACAATGTCTTAAGCATTTACTTTGCACTATTTGACTATTTTTCATTGGTTTCCATTGTTATCTAGATAAGGAAGTTCTCTTCTGTCCTCTCTCTTTTGCTCTCTGTCTGTCTCTCTGTCTCTCTTCTTCCCTCCCTTCTTCCCTCCTCTCCCTTTCTATTTGACTGTCTGTATGTCTCTCTCCCTTTTTGGGTCTCTCCTCTCTCTCTCTCTCTCTCTCTCTCTCTTTCTCTCTCTCTCTCTCTCTCTCTCTCTCTCTCTCTCTCTCTCTCTCTCTCTCTCTCCTCTCTCCTCTCTTTTTTTCTCAAGTACTTTGAAACTCCACCCCATATTCACATTTCTGGAAAGGACAAATCCATCAGTATAAAGCCAACCTTGAACAATGTGAACTAAAACAATAACTATCCTAGCAAGGCCTTTCACTGATACCAGAGATGCATGCTGAAAATACACTGAGATCCTCATCAGGTATTTAACATTGACTGTTATTTCTGGTCTAATTTGCATGCCGCTTTAAATGTTTGTTCTATAGGATAGAAGTTATAATCATATTGATGACACTTTCATGTAGTTTAGGTTTCCTCCCTTTCTGGCTTGTGGGTGGTATCTTGTCTGTACTCTCATGGGTTTGTCCCATGAAGGTGCCTTCCTCGAGTATTGGGCTCTCATTATACAAATGTAAATATTATTGGGTTATGTATACATTCTCATGAACTCATTTGTTTTGATATTACCCCTATGAAGGCTGTGTCTTTAAATGTAACTACATTGAAGACGAGGGCCTCTACTACAAAACTTGGAAGAAAAACAGTTCCATCTATGATAGTGTTCAATTACTCTCCTGCCTCATGGCCACATTGGGATTCTCACCTAGAGAGCTGGAAGCGTGCATGTTTTCTTATTTCTCCTGATGCCTTTTCATTGTGGTGCTTTTGAAATCTCTATCGAAGGGTAGCTTTAAGGTTATCAAACATATCATTTGAAGAGATTACAATGTTGAGGTATTAAGGAGAAGCATAATAACTGACACAGTGTTTTATTCTGCTTCATTTTACTATCAAGCTAGTCAAGAGCTGGCCCACATTCAAATTGAGATGAGAAGAAACAGACTATTTGAACTCTGTATATGAGAAGAAGCATCTATCAACAGCACATAACTGACTTGGAAATTTCTCCTCTTGGAGGTCTCACACCCTGACAAAAATCATACTTTCCAATGTCAATCAATCTAGGAAGACTAACAGTAGAAAGCAGAATAAATTTCATGGATGAGATAATTATAAAGTTAAAATACTTCTTTTTTTTTTTTTTTTGAGTGATGAAATAAATATGGTCAAAAAACTAAGTCTCCATAATGCCTGAAACACTCAGGAAAAAATACAGACTGAAATAACTTGAAAACCCTATACAAAGTCTTATTTACTCTATCTGATCTACAATTCTCATTCGCTGTTCTACCCTTTAATAAAGGTCATTAAAATTATGCCCTGCTCTTGGGCTTTCTGTGGGAGAAAAAGAAAAATGTTTCTATCCATCCTTCATATGCTCTACTATAAAGGACAAAACATTGTCCTTTGTTCACTCTAAGGGGTGATTAATCCAAGGAGAGATCAAGTAAGTCAAAAAATGATCTGCAACAGAGCCAGCAATAAGGCAAAATGAAAGTCATGGCTAATCTCAAAGGATTCAGTGACCTTGGGAAAATTGTATAAATGGTTGTGACTCTGTAATGTAAATGCATAATGACATCATATAAACCTCTGTCAGTTATCAGATTGTACTGAAGTCATCCCTGTCTTTCCAAGCTATATTAAGCAAATATATGAGCACTGTAGCATACTGCAAGTGGCAGTGTAAGATCTCGAGTCTATGTGTAGATCTCCACCTACACATTTTTAATAAATCATTGTATGGATCTTCTCTGGTTGTGAGAGTGTCCTTCAAATTTTAGTGAATCTAATATCTGACAGATGTTCAAAATCCTTATTTCCTGGCTTCATTTCCCACTGTTACTCTCATCATGACCTTCAGTTTCATAGATTGCAGCTTTCTGAAAATGTCCCATTCTTGCATATTTTCATGCATTTGTCATTGTCTTTATCTGATCGTAGACAGATAATAGCATGCTCTCCTCTTGATTGTCTGCTTCATCTTCTATTGCCTCAGAGGCCACTAAAGCAAAATATAGTTTTAGCTATCCTTTGTCATTCTGTCCCCGTAATTGTTGAATTTTATGGTATAAAAACAATTTAAATGGTCTAAATCAGCACAGCACCAGCATATTATTTCATTTATTATATGACAATGCTTTGGAATAAATTGTTCTCATAAAAGTCAGATAAATGTCTCAGTCCTTTAATATCCCATCAGCCCTTATATCGCATAATTTAGACTGCAAAATATTAAGCACTGAAAT